>JAPDSC010004920.1:0-87201 GCA_026290005.1 Latrodectus geometricus | reverse complement strand
ATATATATATATATATATATATATATATATATATATATATATATATAAATCAAGAATTATTAAAATTAGTGTTGGGTGCACAAATATAGCAACTAATACTAATTTTATTAATTCTTGATAAATTATGGGAGAGAATAAAGTTAAATGGAAATTTGAAAGTCATTAATGAATTTTTAATTAAATGCATGTAGGAAAATTCAATCAAAGAAAAGATCTGCTTACCATTTCCATTAAAAGCAGGATTTTCAGTTTCTGGATATGAAATTTTTGAAGGAACTATTACAAGGGGGAAAAAAAAGGTTAATTTGGATATATTATAAATATTCTAATACTTCATTTTTCAATGACATCAATATGTATAAATCACAACTATTACTATTGCCAATAATTACTTATGTTGTAGATATTTTTAAATATATAATAAAAAGTACTTTCAAATAATAAATTACATTGGTGACCATTAACGTTGCTACACGTTAATGGTCAAGGTATATATATGAAATAATATGACAGGAAGACTTAAAAATAGGCAAAGGAATAGCTTTTAAAAACAGTCCAGTAAAATAAGCAGCTATAGAAATATCTACAATATGTTTAAATGGAGAAATGTATAGCAGTTTTCTTATACTATAACCTCATTTGAACATTGTTGCTTTGTAAAATTTGTGATACTTTGCATAAAGAGAAATATATACAAGCATACTTTTTACTCTATAGAAGTCAAATTATAACCCACAAAGATTATAGTTAATTCCATTGCAGAATTTTTGCTAACGCTGTTCGAAATTCCAATATTTTTTTATGAGCTGAGGATGGTTATACAAAATGATGTACTGTATATCTCTGAGATGAATCCTGAGACTAATTGCTAGGAAGACTTTTTACCTCCTTGGCTTGTTTCACAATATACTCCAATCAATGTGATTGATGAATTGTCGCATAATATCGATGTCACATGAGCTATAACTGTGTTTAATCTGACTCAATCCCCAAACAAATAAGAGCTGATTATTGTTAGAAGTGGTAATTCTGTGCATGTGTAGAAATATTGATTTCTCAGTATCGATCTTCCCAAATTTATTTAAGTTTAATCACTTTCAGGAATGAAAATAATAATAAATAATTTCAAAATTAATGTAATACTATAAGGAATATAAAGCATAAAAACAAATTATTAATTTATTTAAAGACATATATAGTATACTTATACATAGAATTTAAGTATTACTTATTTCATTTCATAAAGTAAGTTATATAGAAATGAAAGAAATGGTAATAAATACTTACGCACTGTGGTAAAGATATAATAATTTGAATGAAATTTTATATTTAGTATAATAAACATAAAATATTTTTATTAATATGCTTTAAATCAGCTTGATAATTATTAAAATATTATCATAATACATTTTAATGATTTATTTGTCAATATTTTAAAGAAAAATTTTAACTACCGTGTTTTCCTTTATATAATCCGCGGATTATGTGTTAAAAAGTTCCAAATTTTGTTGTGCGTATTATACGCCTCCGCGGATTATCTGATAAAAAACATTCTCCATCAAAAAAGCTTACAAGAATGTTTTGAAAGAAATACTCTTTATGTTTCATGAAATGAATAACAGGTGGTACCAGGACACACCTGAGTGATTTAAACTATAATCGGCTTTGTGCAATAATGTTCAAAAACGAATTTGGTTCCTCTTAAAGATTTTACGGTTGTAAATTCCAGGGGTCGGAGTACAGAATTTTTTTTTTCAGGACACTATTTTCAAGAAATATCAGGACATTTTTCAGGACATATTTCAATAATTAAAGAAAATCAATGTTACTTTTAGTAAAGTTCCCAATGTTCTATTTTGAATTGGTAATCCGATAATGGTAATTCAGAGTGCATAGGTTCGGGTGAAATAATTGCGAAGAAAATTACAGATGCTAATTTTAATTTATTTTTCTAGAGCATCACAACACAAAACAAGCATTTGAAATCTATCACATGGCTTGAGAAGCCGATAGATATATTTTTGAGACTGGCGTCTCTTACACACATAATTAACTAATGAAGCTAGCTAAAGTAGCCCAAACAATTAACTATTCGTAAATAATGAGACTGGTGTCTCCAATAATATATCCCTTATATAAGATGGCTTAAGAAGCCTAAACAAATAGATTATTATGAGACTGACGTCTTCAAATCATAACGATCCCCGATGGCTTAGGACACCCAAAACAGAAGTTGCAAGTTCCAGAGACATGTACACTCTGTTTCATACCCCTCTCTGTAATCATTCCGCTAATCTTTTCTTTTGGTCTCGAAGAGGAGGGGAGGAAGGTGTGGCCGGATAATGTGTCTAAGTGCTTCCGATTGTCACACTTTTACATATTAATTTCTGTTTTATGCATAAAACACATTTTAGAAAGGAATTAACTATTTAATAAATTCTGAGTTTTTTAATTTTTAATACAACAATATGAAAAATAATACAAATTTAAACTTATTATACTGAACATTTTCTGAAAATTAATAAGTTACATGATAAATGCTTTAAATTAACAGTTAATTTATGTATAATTGAATAATGTTCATTTTGAAATGGATGCATTAGCATTTAATTCCAATAACTTAATACTGCACTTTTTTAATTTATCATTCCCAGATGCAATCTCTGCATTAGCAACAGACAGCATCATTTGTCCAACTTTCACATCACTCATATTATCATCACTGATAGCACATGCTAATTTTTTAGTTGCATCATCCAAAAGTTTTTGAGCTACACACTGATTATCAAGCAAATTTTTCTTTTCTTCCTCAAGTTCATTAATTTTTTCTAATAGGTGCGATTGTTTCAACTTTTTTTCACTAGTAGCTTCTACATCTTCCTCGTCCTTTCTTTTCTTCTCTAATTCTGTTACATCTTTTGATTTTTCCATATATGATGCATATTCTGCATGAGATTTCTGAATATAATGCATCATTTCTTTGGTATAGGGAATGGAGGAAACAGAATTGCCATGCATTCGAATAACATCATGACAAATCCGTAAACTTTGAACGGTTAATTCCGATAAAGAAGCTCTCTCCTTTGTCATAACATAATTGTTAGTTGAAAACCCTCTTTCTGGTTGGGAATTTACATTCAATAACGACAAACATGCTTTAACCACTCTAGAAAGAGTAGGATATTTTATATAACCACCAGCATCTTTTATATTGAAAACAGCATTCCAATATTTACAGATATTTTGATCATTATCATAATCATTCACAATCAAAATCACATCTTCACACATGTAAAGAATCCACTCTTCATTCATCTTATCAAAATCTGAAGAAGTTTTATTCACATGAGGAATATGTTGAATTAATCTGCTACATGAACTCCTAGACTCTTCCTTTTTTCTATTATAAGGAGACAAACACTGGAGATCTTTGAGTAAAGGATTTGTTATAGGAAGTTTTTGAAGCAAATGCTTTGAAGTTGCTATGTAGCAGCTTCTAATACTTTGTAGAAATGTTGTTTTATCAGTAAGTTCTTCCAGCATTGCTTTTGCACCATGACCTACTTCAATATTGTTTAAATTTAACCAATTTTTTCCTGAATCAACATTAATTTGTAGCAACTTTACTCCATTTTTTTCACTGATTTCTTCTGGGTTTAAAAATTTAAACATAATACTGCGAACAAGTTCATTTAACTTACTGTACATCACATGTACTAAAGGTTCGACTTTTTGCATTAGAAGTAAATAAGGTTCAAAAGTTTTACAAAAAAATGAAACAAAATTCAGATATGCCAGAGTCTTAGGGTCTTTCAAATGTTTTATAATCCGAAGATATCTATCAGAAAGAGGAGATTTCGACTCTTTAGGTATTTTAACAATGAAATATTCCTTTAGAACATCATATTGCTCAACAATTCTCTCACAAACTGAGCCCAAAGTTAACCAACGGCTCTCAACATGACGAAGGAAACTATGTCTAGCTAAAGTTTCTTCCAGTATTTCTAACTGTAAGGAATGATAATCTTCCCTTCTTGCAGGAGATAGCTTGAAAAATTGATGAATATCTATAGCAAATCCATCAATATTACAATAAATTTTATCAATACCCTTACGCAGTGCTCCATGGATTATGTGTAAGCAACATGTACCCAAATCAATTAGTACTGGTAAACTTTGCTTACTCAGTTCACTATTTATTTGCTTTAAAACAGCTAAATTAACTCTTGGTCCATCCATTGACAACTGCATTAATTTTTCTAAATTCAAACCATTATTTTGAATAAAACTTAATAAAATTTTTACAATTTTATTGGCTTCAGCATGCCCTAAAAAATGTGATTCGAGGTAACAAATGACATTTTTACCTTGTTTATCAGACCAATATGAGATGTAAATATCCAACTGTTTCTTTATTTGTTTTGTAGTAGTTTCATCGAAAAGTAAAACAAAATATGAAGTGCCGATATCCCGAAACAAAAGAGTTTTGAAATACGGACCTAATTCAAAATTAATCATATACCTTACTTTTTTGTCAGATAATTTGAGATTTTTTGCTATGGAGGAATCAAAAATTTCTCCGTAAATGTTAGCTAAATCATTCATAGATGAAAAAGAATAATTATTTTTTATTGCCACTAAAACTAAAATGGTTTCAGCTTTAATGGTTTTCTCTGATGTCGTTTTGGGGAGCCATGATTTGTTATTCACTACTACAGTCGATGTCGAGCATTCAGATGAAGTTGATGACTTGATAGTAAATAGTGTTTGATTCTTGTAACAGTTCACAGCTTTTTTGTGTTTTAATCCATCTGCATGCGCAAGCACTTGTCTAAAACCCATATTTGAAACACTGAATCTGCTTTTGCATACGAAGCCCTCCACAGAATGAACATCGTCAACACTTCGGCACCATGTCTTGATTAGGCATTTATTCCCATCTTCCAGTTCCAACCATTTGTCGGAAAATTTCGTTATCCTTGGCATTTTTAAAAAAAAAAATGTTTTCAAAAAAGAAAATTCTGAGCTTGCTAATAAAAATTTTTCAAAACACTCATCAAAATCTTCCAAAACAGCGCGATAAGCATTTCAAGCATGCGCATAAACGTAGGCCAATAATTCTCACAATTTCGATATCATTGTAAATAGTTGTGCACTACTAAAATCAGAATCTTTGTCTGTAAAGGCACAAAATAGAATTTAATGGTAAACCCAAACCTAAATTTTTTTGACTTCAGACATGCGTGAGCAATGGCTGAAAACGAGGCGGAGACGAATGTATGGCATCCCTATTTCCGGTTTAAAAGAGAACAAAAAAGGGGGAAATTTTTCTCTTTCTTTTTGCATAGAAAGCAGTTGAAAGAAAAAATATATTCCACTGAAAGAAAAATTTGCAACTGAAAAATATAAAATTATTAATTGAAATTAAACTTTCAAAGGAATGTAATAAAAAATTAAGGAATTCCAGGATTTATTTTGAAAAATAAGGACATTTCAGGACGTTTTTTAAAAAATCAGGAATTTCAGGAATATCAGGACAACTCCGAGCCCTGAAATTCGCTAACATCATTTTGCAATTTGCCTTGATGTGAGCTGTTTCGTTTTGAAAATATTCAAATTCGTATAACGTCATATTGAAGCGAAAATTTCTAAGTTACACAGCAGATTTTAAATTAAAAGCTATAGCGAAAGCAATTAAAAACAATGGCGTCAAATGTGTTAATGTGAAGTGAAAAACAAAGCACACGCTTTATAAAAAAATTGTATAAAATATGCAATTTGTAAATAATACATTTTTTTCATTTAAACGTTAATGAAACAAATATGTATTAATTTAAATGTGTTCTTCATCGTTTTAAAAGTTATTAAAAGTTAAATATCGGTAAGTTTTACAAGACTCTCTTCTCAAAATTATCGCTTTTGATAGATCTCGTGCTTTCATCTCAAGTTTATCGCACTTTGCAATGAACTGGATCTAGACTGATATTTTTCATAGTAAATGCTTTTTTTCTATACAATTTATTAAATTTTTAATCCTACTGTGCATTTTTTTATTTTATGTGACCCTTATATTATCAGCAGTACATATTTTAGACTATTCACCGAAAAAAAATTGCCGCGGATTATACGACGCTTTTTCCCTTTTACTTGAAAAAACGGCCGTGCGGATAATACGCCGCTGCGGATAATACGCCGCTGCGGATTATATACAGGAAAATATGGTACTTTGAAATTACGAAATTATTTTTAGGACCTATTACCCAGATTCTTTAGTTTCTATGCTTATTTGGTTTGTCATTCAAAGGCAACCTTTTCTACACGAGGACTACTTAAACAGGCTGATAGCTTAAAATATATCAAATGAATTTGGATCGTAAGCTTATTTGCTGCCAAATAAGCTTAGGAATTTTGCAATATTAACCTTTTTTCTAAGACATAACAATTCTATGATTATAAGTTATACAGAAGAAATAAATTTTATTGATTTTAGTTATATAATGAAAAAAATTAAAATAAGATAGAAAAGAAAACTTTACATAAGAATAAATACATTACTGGAAATAAAATGAATTTCATTTTTAAGACTATGCTTCAATGAATATTTGAAATTGCAAAACATTTACAATGTATTAGCATTATTTCTCAATTCTTTTTAATTTGTGACAAAAAGGGATTTCATATGTTATAAAATATATAAAAAATTTTATAACTAAGAATTTTGTATGTTTTTATATTATATACATTTCAAGAATTTATAAAGAATAATAAAAAAATGTTAATGTTTTTCATACCAATACTTAATTGATAATTATTATAGATTCAGACTCAGTTTTACAGAATACAAAAAATATAAACATAAAATGTGAATCATTAATAACTCTAATTCTTAATTTACTCTTTTTTCATTCTGAATAAATTTTCTAAATGAAACCCATAGTTTTGAAAATTCATTCCCACATGCATTTTTGAAATTATATTTATGGTATGTATGACAAATTAATACAGTGCAATTTAAAAGTATAGCATAACTTTTAATAACATTTTTTGCCCTTGATATAATTGAACTCTCACATTTTTAAGAATTTAGGAATTTCATATTTATAACTAAATATTAATGTTATTTGAATATCACATTAACAGACAATTTGAAAAGGGTTGCTCTTTAAAATCATCATTCAAATGACAGCTAGATCAATCAGCTTTTTAAGAATTTTCTGAAATATTTCAAAGTATACTAGCCCTTTAAAATTAAGAGGTAAAATATATTCAAGATATTAAATAAACTAAGATAATTTAAATCATTGAAATATAATGATCCTACTTATGAATAAATTTAAAGAAAAAATATTGATATAATTATTTAAATAATAAATGTAAATAAAATACTAACTTTCTTCTGCATCAATTTGATTTTCACTATTCTCACTATCTCCAATTGCTAAAAAAATATAAAGAAACTTAGAACATACATTAAATTATTTTATTTCAGCTATTTATTTTAAAATTACCTTCATTTACAATAAAGGAAGGTTTTTTTGCATTTTATTCATAGAATGTTTCTGAGCCAAATTTTTTATTTAAAAATAATAAAAATTTATTTAACCTAAAATGTAGATGCTGTAATAAATATGGCAAAAATACTTTTTGATACATTGTCTTAGATAAGACGTAAAGATAATATCTTATGAAAGGAAATTTTTCAGAACTTTAACAAGAAAAATATTTTATTTTAGCAACATTGAAAATTTAATTTGAAAAGTTTATAAAAATGAAAATCTTACATGCAATTGCCTGTTGTAGATAAGGCACAAGTAAAAACCATACACAAATGCTGACAATGAAACCTAAACCAGCAGCTAAAATGAAAACTCCCCACCAAGGTATTTTATGGAAACCAAGATCTAAAAGAGAAATTATTATTATTATTTTTTTTTAAATTATTGGTATTTTAATAAACAGTCTAAGGTATAAAAAACAAACTGATTAATGTAACAGATTATAACATGTTAGGATATTTATATATTTTTAGAAAGAAAACAGCAGTGAAAAGTAAAACAAAATTAAAATGTAAAGAAAATAATTTTTTCAAGTATATTTTATAGTAACTAAAAATTGATTTATGTTTGCATATTTACAATACTTTTTGCTTATAAGGGTTTATTGAACCAGAACCTACAGATTTAAAATGGATTCCAAACCACTGTATACAAAATATGTTGATCAAAACCATTAAGTGTTAAACTGACAGCTAGAACATAAACCTTTTGATATATTTGCATTATATAAACACATTAAAAATAGTCAAGCACATGCATTTCAGACAATGAAACAAGGAAGATTAATTACATGTGCAGCTTAGTAAATACATAGCATAAAGGTGAGGATTTTAACACAAACATATGCATACATACATACATACAGACAGACACACATATATATATCTTGAAGGTAAGTCATTGAGTCAAATAAGCTTAGGGCAATTTTATATTTTAATCTGATGCAGTTGTTTCAACTGTATCACAAGCAGTTTTAAATACAGAAAATTTCTTTTAAAATTCCCCAGGTTTCCATATTGGAAAAGAATCATTACCAACAATATTGATTACTTATAACAATAATGATACTACAATTTTTTTAGTTTTTCACAGCACAATTTTGGTAGTTTTGTGATCACAGATTATTTTAAAGTGTCAGAAAATAATTTGAATTTAAAGGTTAGGTTTTCTATTAAAAATGTATCAACATATTTATTTGGGTTTCTAATTTTCAATATTCTATTCAATCAAATAAATTCACTGACAGTGCAATCTATATCCTGCCCTGTATTTCAGAGGAAAAATTTAATACTAAAGAAATTGCTTTTGCTAAGTATCATCAGAAACCATTTTAAGATCTCGTGTTAGAAAAACAGTTAATAACACTGTCTGTTTTTGGATTAAAAATCTTATTAACAGATTTGTTGGCACCTCCTTTTTGGGACAAAATGACAATTCAATTCAAATTTGGCTGACTACAGAGAGAGGTTTTTTCAGCCATCTTTTAGAGCTGTGTTGCAAATTTCCTTCAGGAGGTTTTAAACATATCTGGAATAACCATTATTAGTGATACAGATCAAGTTACAATCATCAGAGGTGAATTTAATGAAATCATATCTAGCATTATGTTCAATGTCCTCAAACAAACTGAGACTGGCTTCAAAAGACGTTTTGTGTAGCTACTTCTGGGTGCATTTTAAAACACAGTGATTGTCCAGGTATGACACCTTACTTAGAGCAAATTAGCTAATGATAATTCTCACACCTTAAGTAGGTGGCTGAAAAATCTGAATCTATGGTAATGAGCTGGCAAATTCTGGATCAGTAATACATTTTTAGGAACCAGTAATAATATTCAAAAATATCTAGTACTTTTAAATACCTATGAATTATTCTAAAGAATAAATCAAAAGCAGTGTTTTTGATCTCATCAGTAAACAAGATTTTGAACTGTGCAACATTAGCAATCAGACAAGCAAAGATATTGAATAATACCTAACCTAGTAAAATACTAAAAAGATCTATTAAAGCTCAATAGAAGCCATTTAAAGGGAGCAGTGGGACCTCTCACAGGACATTATCACTTTAAAAGATATATAATTATAATGGAAGTATTAAATGATCTTACTTGCATGGCTTGTAAATATAGGGTGGAAACTTTATAACATTTACTATGAAAATGTTAAACACTACTGCATATATACATGAACAATGGTTGCTGCAAGATGAATATCTTCTGAATTTTACCTCAGCTATGGATTTCTTAAACTAAGGACTTTTTTGTGGGGGGGGGGGGGTTCTGTAAGATAGACTTTTGGTCGCAGTGCTATATTATTTTGGAACCATCCTCTCTTAGGTCTATTGGGTTAAATCAGGGCATCTTTAATTCCTATGCCCGAAAAAAGCTTTATGAAAGCAACTACTTTACTAGGCTTCTTTCCAAATCAATAACAATATTTAACAAATTGCAATTTTTTTCATTCTTGTTCATTGTTGAATTTTAAAATATTCAACACTGAATGTTGCAATGGTTTATGATTTAACAATATGAGAGTATAAAAGCTTAAGCTGGGCTCAACATTTATGATGACATCTATCATGGCCTCATTTACTCAGCTGTAAGAAAATCTTGAATAAAATTCTAGATAATATCTGAAAATATTGGAACTTTTTCCCAGCCATTTATAAACTGCAATATTAATACTACTATCATGAAAACATATCTCACAAGTTTTTCAGTTTACAATATATTCTTGAGTCTAAGTCAGTTTCTTAACTAAAATTCTTAAACCAAATCATACAAAGGATTCTTTATAACGTTTCACACATTTTAATCTAAAGAATGAATAGACTTTATAACCACAACTTTATAATATGAGACAAGGAAAGAATATGAAAAATTAAACTTATATAAATACATTGATTTTAATTTCAGGAAATCAAACTACTTACACTGAGGTCCACCATGAATAACAGAAAACAAATTAATGAACACAGTAATGCCCCAGAAAAACGGCAGCGATATATAACCTCTTTCAATTGCATTATCCTGAAGAAAAGATAATTATTAATTTATAGCTATATACACTTGCTAACTTTTACGCATTAACGTAAAGATGTAAATAAAATTATTTTATATAAAGCATTGAATTAATTTCTTAATATCCCCAAAATACAGATTTATATTTACCGAAAAATTTCCATTTTCCTGGAAAGAAAGTTACTTTTCAATAAAGTAATCATTTAAAAGCACAAACTAATTTTGATACACAATAACAATGTTTTATATAAATATAAATAGATAAATTATATAAATTTTTCATTAAAAATTAATAATAGCAAACATTTTTGTATAAGACTTCAAAATAATTATTTCAATATAAAGAAATATGTATGCATATCTAAAAAAATACAAGGGACACTTGTTTTTAATTAAAAAATTTGTAAAACAGAAAAATAATTGTTCTACCTTAAATTTTTTATTTATAAAGTTTAGTAATGATTCATTACAAAAATGATTTAGTATGCACTTTATTTGAAACATATGCAAACTAAAATACACACCGAAAAAGAATTTTTAATTTAATTTTATTTATGAAAAATCTGGCAAAGTAATCACTTTTTCTATATGTTAAAAATGTAATTTTGAAAACTACATTTTAAGATTACATTTTTCTATTTTCTACTATGGAGAATAACATTTTTCAGCTGTTTTTCTAAAAAAAAAAGTGCCTCAATTGTGTTAATATTTATCTACTTGTTTAGCGCATCATACTTCTTTCTTGTTTAACACTTGAATATTCTTTTTCATTCTTATTTAATACATTTTCAACAATTTAATCATCTGATACTATTGATGTACAATTTACAGCCAAGTTAAAAAAGTACTACAGTGAAATTTTAGGCAGCAATGAGTTTCTTTCGTTCAAGTTCATGGCTGAGTAACACATTTTTGTTACTCATCCATGAACTTGACCTATCTAACTCAACCTGTTAGTTAAATGTTTATTACTTTCTTCAGTTATGGTGATTTCTTTAATAAAACCTGTATATGAAAAATACTTTTGCACTAAAAGCTGTTAATCATACACAGATGCAAAGGCAATAGGATAAGAGAAATTCCACACAAACTGATTAAAAATTCTTATTTCACACAATAGCAGTTTACTTAATTATCCACATTTAGGTAGCTTTATAATTTTCCAAAGAAAATATCAATTCAAGCCTTTTAACTATAAAAAGAAAAAAAAAATACCAAATGAGATTTTTCAAAATTTGAGTTTGTAAAGCAGGAAATAAAAGCAAAGTATCTATGGGACCATATTATGGAACAGCAATTAGTTTGCAAAATTGTAAATGCTATAAACATTAAGCATCTTAAAGCAATTCTAGAATTTTTACAAAGATGATAAAAATATTCAATGCCATTAAAAGAGAAGACATAAAAGTAAATTTTTATTTTTCAATATTATTCAGAAACATTCATATAAAAAATGTATTTACTTGTTTTTACTAATAATTAAATCAATAAAATTTCTTAAATGAAGTAAATGAGATTTTTATAATAGATTTAATAATTAATTGCACCAAAAGACACTATTGGGCTAGTCAATAAATTTTCCTACAAATATTATAATATTTTAAAAGCAATTTAAAGAAAAATTACAAGATAATTTGAACATGATTATAATATACTGGAAAATATAAATCCATGGCCAATCAGATGCAAAAACTCATAAATAAAATAATGATAAGTATGTATGTTTTTAAAAAATAATTAGTATAATCTCCATTAATTACATAGTTAAATTAATCACTATTATCAATTAATATCTATGAAACTTTCCACACCACTAAACTGGTGATTTTTTATTTTTAATTTGTTAATTTAAGTTTCTATAAAAATATGATTTTAATGAAAAGTACTATAGAATAAAAAAATCCTGAGTTACTCATAATTTTTTGACATTAAAATTAAATATAGGAGTATTTGAATATAAAATCTTAATTTGAATTAAATACTGTTTACATAAAAAAAAAAAAAAAAATTTAAACTTCAAAAATTATAATAAAATTTTTCCAATTCAAAACTTAAATTTCAGTTTATAAATATAATGTTTAAAATATTTATTAGGTTACAGATTGTGGAATTTCCTTGTTAAACCCAATGCTTTTAATAACAAAGATAAATATGACAAATTTCATCTAACAGAATTAACTATTATCAAGTAAAAATTAACTGATCCTTGATATGACTATAAAATCAAATGGATTTGTTTACCTTTTTTAATATGAAATGCTTCACTAACAGGAAAAGTCCAGAAGAGATAAATCCCGACAGCACAGGCGATAAAAACCAGGAAGCAACTGAAAGGTGAGATCACCTGTGAGGAATAAGTATACAAACACTCACACTACACATATCATTCAAATTTACCTTGGATTGAGCCAATATACTTATTGTCAGAATATGCACCACACCTCTATAGAATTGAGTTTTACATATGAGGAAGCTAAATTTTTACTTCAGTAAAAGATTCATAATATTTCCAATAAAAGTTTAAAAGAAAATATACATATGTACAATGTAAATTGTAAAAGAAAACCCAACAATACACATTTAAAACAATGATTTTATTCCCACACATAATATATACTTTATACAATGTAATTAATTTGAATCATACATTAACATTTTGATAATTTTTGCCTCGTGTTTTAATGTACAAAGATAATTGATGATAATGTTTGAAATTTTGTGAAGGTAAAGAAATATTAAAGTTATTTATTAGGCTTATTTGTCACCTATTTTTTTGCACATGGAAGCTTATCAGATCAGGACCTACATTTTAAACTGATTTCTGAACCACTACAAACATTCATGCTCAAGGTAGGATTCATACCCACAAATTTGATTGAAGAATAATTTTATTTCCTTTAAGTACAGTAAAATTCTGTAAGGTTTTCTCTTTTAAGGAAGCTAAGTCAATTTTTTATTCAATGAAATTTATTTGAAAGTTTACTTTAAGTTTATAGAGTAAATATTTATTTTCAAATTGTATCTTTAAAATTTGAGTTTTAGTATGTAAAGTACAGATAGTGAAAAAATTGAACTTGCATTTTTTTTTAAAAATTATTTAAGTGATGATTAAGTAAGTATATATATGTTATTAGTAATAATCTTTATCTGTTATTAGTTATAAGTATTGTTTAGAAATATTCAATATATAAATATTTAGATTTATTTAGAACGGTAATGTTGATTAGTTAGAAGCTCTAGTTTTTATAAAAATGTATGTTTACATTATAAAATTAGCTCTATAGCTCGGTTTAATCTGGGACTAGATTGCGCTAAAGTTTTTAAAGGTGGGTGCCATGGCTGAAGTTAGTTAAAAATTAGAGTTTTCATAGAAATGTATTCTATTTACACAATAGGTTTAGATTTATTGCCTAGACTGCAATACAATGAAGTTTTTTAAGTTGGGCCCCACTGCCCTGTTTATTAAAAAATGCGAGTTTTTATAAAAATGACATTTATGCTACTGGTTAGGTTTTATTGTCTGGTTGTCACTTGTTATAGACTGCATAATACTTACTTTATTTTTATTTATTATGTAACCTAAGTGAAACTAGTTTCCAAACATTTTAATATTTCTGTAGTATTTATAATGAAATATTCTGTAGTAATTATAATGAAATTCGAAATATTGAAAATAGCATAAGATTGCAAAGCTTAAGTTTGAGCGTAGTCAAGACTTGCTGAAACTGGAACTTGAAACTGGATATTGCATGCAGTGATGTAATTTAGATTGACAAGAGTTAACTATGCAGCACTTGGTGCAAAAATTAAAAATTGAAAGAAAATAAAATGTAATTTATTTTTTATATTTTTATAGGTTAAATCTAAAATAATACAACACATACCTATTTTACCAAGCATAGTCCATTTTATTCCCATAAATCCACGGGCAACAAGAGAAAACCCTACTACAGCTCCAATAATACTATGTGTTCCAGATATAGGCCAGCGAAAAAATGTAGCAACAATATTCCATATTGCACTACCTATAAAATAAAAAAGTAAGAGTTAAATGATATAAATTATTTATTATTATTTTAACTACAAAGACGAAAAAGTACCTATCAGAGCAGCTAAAAATCCTAACATTAATTCTTTTTCAAATTCTGAATACATTTCTGTATCAAATATTCCTTTCCTCACAGTGTCTGACACTCTATAACCTAAAAATAGAAAAAAAAAAATTAATATTGTAAAATATATAATAAATTAATAAAACATAAAATTTATAAGACATAATATTATGAAGTTGCCCTTTAGGATTTTAGATAAGAATTTGATTGTTTATTATTTGGAAACATTCAAGTTCTGTACTGTGGCTATATCTATTTATCATAACTTCCATAATATAATTTATGGAAATAAAAATTAGTATAACTAAAAATTTTGAGATTTTGATTGAAATAGCTTAGCTAGCCACCATGTTCCTAGCTTTTCTTATAATGCAATAGAAGAATTTGGAATAATTAAATTTTTTCTCATAAATTAACATTATTTTGTTAAAAAGACATTGATATCCCAGCAAAATTTGATACTTGTTTCTCATCTTGATTTTTAATATTAATTCCTTTATTAACCAATCTAATTAGAATTTGGCTGAGATTTACATTTAATATCAATCAAGTAGCGATTCTTTAGCAGAAAAGATAAAAAATATTCACAAAATGTATCAATATTTTAAAAATCTTTAACAAAAACTGGGTATTTTCACACTAGAAAATAAATTGATAAAACTTGGGTGGGAAAACAAAATTAGGAAATTTTGAATACAGAAATCTGAAATCCTTTTATAAAATTCAAGTTTTTCAATAGATTTTTTTTTTATCTTCATAGAAAATTGAAAAAAAAAATTATAAATGAGTTCATTTTTATATTACAAGAATATTTATTTAAACATGATCTAAATGTCAAAATGTTAAATTATATTGTATTTATAAATTTAGTAAGATTAATTATATATATTTTATTTAAGTCATGTTTTCCTTTTTCCTGCATCTAATTCAGAGAAAAACAATAGTGAATGATTAATTATGCTAAGTAAATCTTCTGCAATAACATTGTATAGGGACAAAGCTGTTATAAAAAAAAAAAAAAAAACAACTTTTTATGTCTTAAGGAAAAATTTGTTTAAAAACTCATATGTTGTGAAAGAAAAAAGTAGACAATTCTCACAGAATCTGTAAGATTTGATAAGACAAAATAAATAAATAACATATCTTTAACCACACTGTTAGGTAGTTAATCCTTTAAAAATAACTTTTTGAAAATAAGAACATTTTTTAAGTATTATTTAAATACAATATAAACAAGAAACACATTTTTCTCATTAACTTAAGTAAGTAAAAAATAAAATAAAGCAAAACACAATTAAAAAATTAACAAAATATTAAGTGTTGATCTAAATTTTTTACATACCCATAAGAACAGACCCTAATACTTCAAATATAGTTGCTAAAATACAAGCCTGCCTCAATGAAAGAGCTTTAGAGCCAACTGAAGTACCAAATGAATTTGCAACATCATTAGCACCAACGCCAAATGCTAAGAAAAAACCAACAATAAATCCTAAAATGAGAATCCAAAGAACATCGGGAGAAAAAGGTTCCATTGTTGTTTCTAAAAAAAAAAAAAAAAAAAAAAAAAGGATATTTTTTCAATTATTATGCAACAGTAAATATTTTTTGTATAAATGTACTAAGTAATATAAGAGTTACAACTTACTGAAAAATAAATGGGAGAGTCTTATAGAAAAAGGATGGTTACAATCACAATTATTAACAAATAATAAAAATTAATATGAAACATTTATTAGCATAACACATGTTAGATGAAGGCTCAGTAGGAGTCAGGAACAAATTACAGTGATTTTCATACAAAATAAAGGCTCCGAAAGTTTTCATGATCTCTTTTCATTCTACTGACATTTTTTTTTTAATTAAAGGAGTTACATACTAGTTTTTAATATAAATATAATGAAATGTTTAAGTGGAAGTAATTTCAATCATGATTGGGACTCTTTTAACCAATGATTAAAAATAATTTAATTTCTTTAACTAATTAATTATTATTTAACTAATATAATTTTCTTAATTGTTTTAATCAATAACTAATAATTAAATTACTTTTTTAAGAATTTGAAAAAAGTATAAAAAGACAAATTTCCTCAGAAAATTCTATAATTAACAGAATGAAAATAAGAATTGCTAAAAGTTCCATATCTGAAACTAAAATGTGAACTTAGTTTACAATACTTGGTTCATGTATATTTATAAATGTCTTAGGTTTCTTTTACCAGTTTACTTTATTTTAACATTCAGAAAAAAGCACCAAAATAAAATTTTAGCCATTTAAGACTACTAAGGTTATATAGCAAGGTTTTTAACGGTTATTATATTAAATGATTTTTGCTAGTTTTAAGTGGAACAAATGAGAGAAGTATAGATAAAATTGTAACTGTGTAGGAACACTGTCAAAATAATCTTTAGTATTCAATGACATAAGTATAAAAAATTATCAAGACAAGCATTTAAATAAGAAAAATTTCAGATTTGTAAGTTTCCTGTGATTTTTTATAAAGTTTAATTTATTATGCACATATACACATAATTTAGTATACAAGGTCAGTATTATATTAAAGCTATATGTATGATATAAATGAAAACTTTTAATTCTTTTCAAATACTTGTCTATATAAAAATATTAACATCAAGCATAAATTAAAAGAAAATGTTTTATTTTTATTGATAAATTTTACAAATAAAGCAAATACAGAATCTGGTCTAAAGATAGTATCTGCATATTTTATGAAAAAATATGCCAATTTAAAAACAATTTAGTTGTTACATTCTGTAATCAATCAAATTAAGAGTTGATATTAATATCAAAATGATCTAGTTATTCTATAGAATTTTTTCATTTAAATCTATAGGATAAAGCAATGATTTCAAATTTTACAGAAAATCAATTTTAGTTTGATAAGTAAAATGAAAATAAAAAAAAAATAGTAGTTAAACTTATTTTCATTCTGTAATAATCTAAGCACATTTTATTAAGTAGGTATAATAAAAAAAGCTTCAACATAAATAAATACTTTATTTCTCTAAGCTAAGTGAGATAACTTTATCACATGCTTAACATCTTATCAACATTAGTGATAAATTTTATTTATGTACTCAGTCACGGCTTTCAACGTATTATTTACACACAGATTCCGACATATTAAAATATAATGTTTTACTATACAGATACAGAAATCATATTCTTTATTTATAAATCCAAGAAAAAATATGAAATATATATATATATATATCAGTATATTAAGTACAAAGATGGACAAATATTTCCTTGAAACTTAATTTGGTAAGTAATTTTTTAAAAAAGTTGAAGCAAAATATTTGTAGTAAATGCAACAAAAAATCGAGATAAAATTGCATGGTAATTAATTAAAAGTGTGCGTAGGCAAATAAAATTCGAATGTAGTGACTATCATACAAACCTTTGAATTTTGATAAAAAATTGTAAAAAAATATAAATATATTGATTATTTATGTCATGTAATAGTGAAACACCTAGAAATATTAATAGGTAAAACAATAAAAATACTTCGATGTATCATAATTATTCCGTAGATTACAGAAAATATATTTTTTTCATAGGACTTCAGAAACACGTGTGAAGCCGAAAAAGACTAGGGTGAAAAGGAATCGTTTCTCAAAAATAATAAACAGACTAAACACTGCGGTTTACAGTTCGGCAAATGTAATTTAACTATTAACAAACAAATTTAAATTAATAATAACATTATAAAATTATAATGACATTATAAAAATTGAATATAGTTTAATAATTACAAACACTAATTTTAAAACTAAAAACAGTTTTAAATTTTACAATTATATGAAGAGCGGAATTGTAGCATTTGAATAACTGAATGGCTACTTTAAAAACGCTGTTGTCAGCATTATTTCTTAATAAACTAGTTTAGAGATCAGCGAAAGTTTGTAAAACGAATTAAAGTTGATATATATTTGGTCAGAGATGCGAGAAGTTTAAGAGTGAATGTTAATATTTTTTGATAAGGAATGTTTTTATTATTTGAAACTTACTGATGCTAAAGAGAATGATAATATTTCTTAACGTATGAAAATATTAATTTCTCTAAAAGTTGATTTTCAAAAGGTTTTAAAGATTTAAAAAAAAAATCATTGATTTTGTATTCGGGGGGTTTGATACTTGGACTAACTACATAATACAATATGTTCCCAATTATCCACAAATTGAGGCTGCCTAGGAAATCTTGATTGAGTTGTACAGCTATCGCAGATAATCTACAAACCAATATAAAATGCTCAAGCATACGTAATGAGCAAAGAAGGGAACATCAGCGCATTTGAACAATTTATACTCGAACAATTGGTAGCATAAAAGTACTCATTTCTTGAAGAATAACAAAATTATTCCCTTCAAATTTTTAAATTTGTTTTTTCAGAAAAATACTTCAAACAATATTTCTTTGTATTGAAACACTTTTTCTTCATTAAAGATTGAAGTTGTTTTATTAAGATAAAATATTACCAACACGAATCTATATTCATCATCCTTTATGCATCATAGATAATCTGCAAAGCGAATAAATCGTTCGCGGTTAACTGAAAATTTAATGTCTTACATTTATACATTAAATTAAATGCTCAAATAATAATAATACATTAAACTTAATGTATTATTAAAATAATTTTCAATTATTTAAATAGTACATTAAGTTTAGAGTATTATTAAAATAATTGAAAATTTAATATATTATTGAATTTTCTTAATAATGGCTGTCAAATTATGGTGACCAAGAATAATGTCCGGTTTTCACAGAATCTATAATATATCATAATTAGTAGCTAAAATTATGTTATGAAAATTAATCAGCCCATAAATCTATCTTGTCTTATTCTCCTAAGAATGTATGATTGGCCTTGTTCATTATTAATTAATTATTGTGAAAGAGTACGGAAGTTTCATTTATTTCTTGAATTTTATTTTTGATTCATTATATTGTGAAGATATAATAGTTAGAATTTTAAATTTAAATCATTATAAAATGGAGCAAATATTAAAATCATTATTTTAAAAAAATTCCAACTATTTCCCTATGTTTATTATATTTATAATAAATTTCTACAACATGATTAGTTTGAATGAAAAAGGTTAACATTGGATTAACGAAAATATTTTTCAAATTTATTTATTGCTTATGTGTCTGTTTGTGCACGTGAATGTGTGTTAAATTGAATAAGTCTCAGATAAATTTGACATTATTTTAGGAAGCTTTTGAACATCATACAGCCATTGTAAATTCATCTTATGCGGACTAAATATTTACAATTTAAACATATTTTAAATAATTTTTTAATAGTTAAATTCATAAAAGTATTTTACACATTAAACAAATTCAAATTGTAAAAATAATTGTTTTTTTATTAAAAAAAATATTTTTAATTATCAGTAGAAATAATTTGTGAACTAATCATCCTCTTTTAATTTACTTACAGGAACAGATTTTTATGAGGTATACAAATTCAATCAAAGAGATTCTTTATTTTTATGCCTACAGAATTTAATAATTTATAACGAAATTTAATTTTATATGACTTATTTACAATAAAACATCCGAGGAATATTTGATATCTCATACAAATTAATTTTACAGCCGTAATTTATGTAACATTTTTAAATATTCTAAAGATTTACATGTCTTAAGGCTAGAAACTTGGAATATTCTCAAGCATTTTAATGCACTAATCCTATTAAATAGGTCAATAATTAGTTGCAGCTTACTCTTGTTCAATTTACTGAAACTCTGACTAGACATTTCTTTATATGTGATCCAGTATCATTCTGGCTATTGTTTCTATTTACATTGTTTCATGGAGTCACATTTTAAAAAATAAAACTTAAAAAGAAATAATTGTTACTCTTATTTAATTTCAATCAATCTATTACACAAATTCAATGACGGTCAATAAGCAACCATTTTACTAAGTTATGTAAATACAATAGGGAATACTTATAATTCATGTATTAATGTACTAGGAACATTTTATACATTTTTAAAAACTTAATAGATGAACCAAAGTTTTATTGTAAATAAAGGAGAAACTTAATATACTTTAATATTCTAAATATCAACCCCAAATTTATCTATATGATAAAAAGCAGTTGTATCATGTTCCATGATATTAAGGATCACATACAGCTCATATTTAATACAAGTTGTATCGATTGGTGTTTGAGAACAAGAAAAGAGTATATCCCTTAATTTTAGTAGTTCATGGTCTAATCAGATATATTATTGTAGTAATCGTTTTTCTTTTTTATTTATGAAGTTAATCTTTTTCTTAGCTACATCTTAATGGTTGATTATAATTTTCAAATTATTTAGTAGATAAAATATAATTTTCAAGTCTTTTTTATATGCATGTTAAATATCTTCCTCGGAGTAAAATATGCCATAAAAGAGTCGATTAGAATAAAATTTTATGTAAGATTTTATTCTAATCGACTCTTTTGATTTCATTTTGAGTAAATTTCTTGCACTGTTCAAGATGGTCAAAGACTTTGATTACACTCAAAAGAATATGATACTTTTATCTTTTTTAATTTTGTATTTATACACTTTCCCAAATAAAATTTCATATTCTATGATTCACTCACATATTCTAACTCTAGTAGTGTGGCAGCCTATAGTAAAGTTGTCTTTTTAAAAATGCTTTCAACAATCGATATTTAAGTTAGAGTAACTATAAAACAAGTGAAAAAGAGAAGAAACAAGTGAAATTGTAGAACTGTAAGATCTGCAAATGTGTTTGTTTAGTTTCCATCAAAATTATCATACAAAATAAATTAAATAATTTTACCGACTTAATTATTTTGTAAGCCAAAAAATTAAAAACAATGTTATCAGTTCTTATTTTTATTTAAAAATGGGTTTACTAAAGCAATTAAAATTGGATTTACTAAAGCAAATTAAATTTAAGAAATGCTGTGATTTTCATGTTTGGTAAAATATATGGGGATCTCTTACAGTTATATTAAAACGTTTTGTATTTACGTTTTAACATAATTATGAATTATTGCTATTGTAAATCAGTTATTAAATAGCTAATTCACTCCAGTGAGTCCAAAATGAGAGCTTATCTTTGAAATGAGTTCGGAGGATTTCCTTTTTTATCAGTGTCAACGCTACGAAATAAGGCTAAAAATAAACGTCTGACAAGAAGGAAAGGAAGAGGCGGAAGGAGCAAAGAATACTTCTTCTTTAAATAATAAGTAATCGAAAACTTTCAAAGAATATACTGAATTCAAGTTTCAGAAATTATTAATTTTATCAATTATTCTTATAATCTAATAAAGATAATAAGGACCTAAAACAGAGAAATCTTTGGAAATTTTTCAATGATCTTATAAGTCATTTATTAACTTAATTTACTTCAATCAAAACTATTGGTATAATAAAATATTTTAAAGAATATTATTCAACACAGATATAAGAAGTACTGAGTTCTGTGAGAAGGATAAAATTGAATTTTTTCTCAATTATAGTTTCTCATATTCATAAAACTAAATTTCTAATTTAACTTTATTGAAATTTATTATTACATAAATATAAGTTAATGAAAAATTATTTATCATATAAAAGATAATCTTTAAAGATATGAAATTAAATAATATTTACAATGACATTTAAACATCCTAAATTGGAGTTTTTATTACATTATAAAACACGCATGGTATATATAGGTTAACTTTTACACTTATCTGTGATTAAGATGTTTATGCTTATTTTTACTTATAGCCAAAATTGTGAGTTCATACGAATTATTTTTAGGGGAAAGAATTCAACATTTGAATAACATACTTAAAATTTTTCATTGAATTTAACAATTTGGAATTACCAGATATTTCGAAATAAGCATGAATTACAAAAGAAATTTTTAAATTAATTTGCATTATTTAAAATTTCTCATCGACTATCTCGTTAACAAGTGGGAAATCAAATCAAATCATTATCAGTGGATCGCCATTTATATTATTATCAAGCTTTTATCTACATGATGTTTATCGATTGCGTCAAGAGCTTATTGCCCATTTACAATAGTTGGAGTGAAAACAGTAAGGGAATATATATATATATATATATATATATATTTAATATCGATCTATTTTTTCTATTCAAATTCTATTACAATATCTTGCAAACACATTATTTATAAGGTAGGCTTTTTTTACTGTTGATTTAAGATCTAATCTGAGTGAAAATCCATGGATATCGGGCGGTACAATAGTTTTTGTAATATTGTGCAAAATTCCATATCTGAGGTTCCATTGATTTATCAAAATATCCTGCAAGCATATAATTTATAAGGTAAATTATTTTTTTTTTTATTTGAAATTTAATTTGATTGAAAAGATGTGTACTATACGCTTTAGAACACTTCTTGTAATACTGTACAAAATATTTTTTTAAAATTACAATTTAAATCATGATATAGACAAAATTTAAAGTTTTATATAATTATCATTAGGACATACATTGTAAATTTCTATTATGATGTTAGTTAGTATACATTATACCATTGTATTTTTTCTGATTCCGTAAATTTTACTTTTAAGCGGAGTTATCCCCCATAACAGTAATATTACATTTTTCAAAATGTGTCTGATGAGTAATAATATATGAGGCAGAGAAAAATATAAAAAAATTGCATGAATAAGGAAAAAGTGAAAGAAAAAACATAAAAAACATTATAAAAATTGAAAACAAAAACAATAATCGTCTGCCTTGTTAAATTTTAAAATATATTCTACTTGGAAAAGAAAATAATATAAGTTGATCTAAAATCGTAAAGGGATTCATTTAGGCATAGAAAAGTTTTATTACAGCCACTGAAATTTTTTTTTTTTTGTGATCTAAATTTTAAAATTTTGTTCACGTCAAGAATATGATGTATCGGATAGGATTTATAATAGTCATAGTGTTAAGATATCAATTATTCTTAAATTTTTCCTAATCAGTTTTAGACACTTTGAAACATTTAATCTAATTGAGATAATGAAAATTGTATTCAATCATTTAAAAAAATTTGTATAATAGTAAAAAGAACATTTTCAGTGATATTTAAATATTTATGTTATACATTATAAGCCATAATAAGTAGAGAATATAAAAATATAAGGTTACACAGAAAACAAAGAAAAGTTTTACGTCATTGAGAATGACGTAAAGCTAAATTCCTTTTTATATCTCCAGAAAAAACTTAAAATCATTTTACATATGTAATATAATAAAATGTCATATTTATTCTTTTCAATTAACATAAGTTTTAGGTATTCAACTGCTCTGCATGAGTGTGATCGTAACACATGATACCTTAATTTAGAATTTAAGAATGTTGAAATATATTCAGTACGCCATTTAATTATATGCTTAGCTGATAATGTTAATTTATCTCAAAATAATTTAATAGATTTTTACTTTAAAAAACATTAATTTATTCGATGAAAATATATACATTTAAAAGCAGCGTTACACAATTTATATCTATTTTTTATTGATATCTTAGTGATAGCTGTTTGATAGATTCAGTTAGTTAACAATCATTGCAAAACTTTGATATTTTCGACACCAGTTCAGTTAAACCGATTCAGACTAGTTGAAGATTAACACTAATCTTCTATTTTGGTGTTTAATAAAAGATTAATGAGATGATCATTTATGATAAACAGGTATAAAAAAATATTTGGTAACTAAGAAGGCTCATTTCCTGAATTTAGAATAAAATTATTTGAAAGATAGTTGCTAACAGTGTGTAATCGTAAATAGTCCTTTTTGAGAGACTTCTATAATATTACCAAAAATAAAAGGAAAAATCTTTATATTATAAATTTTAATACAGTCTTAAACAGTAAAAATTAGTAGCTTATGATGCATTTAATAACAAATTTTAATTAATGAATTGGCCTTAAATTAGAAAATTTTAATTTGTATTAGGCGTACGCACGTACACACGCACAGACATACGCACACATATTTTTATATGAAGTTTAATTTCATATTTTTTGAATGGATTTCTTTTTAAGATAATTATTTTTATGCGATTTATTTTAAAAATATATGAAACCAAATTACTTTATTAAAAAAATAAATTGTAATTTTTAATTTTATTGTTTTTGATTGTAATTTTTAAAAATCATTATCTATTTTGGTTAATACATAGTTGTCCTTTAATTCTCTTAATTCTTTAACAAAAAATGTAACAAAAAATTTTAATATTGAAATTTAACTTATATAATTTCATACTATATATGAATTTTTCTCAATTGTTGAAATATTTCAATAAGTTGCTAATGTTTGCTTAACATTAATAAATTTAATATTTTCGATGCTTTTAAGTAGATGTCCTTAAAATTCTAGGTTAGTCTGATTAATATTATCTTATTTTATTAGGAACTATACTTTTTATTCCGAAAAAGTAAGCAAATATCTTTCACTAAAAATTAACAATATTCTTCTCTAATTATTGTGTCACAATTGTAAATTACAATGGTGACTTAATTATAGCTTGTTTAAATATAAAAAAAAATGTGTGATTAAATTGGTACTAAAACTAATAATAGAATAAATCCCACAAAATTTTGAAAAATTACAATATAAAATTGAATTTATTTATAAGAACGTTAATAAGTGCATTAATATTTTTATATTAAATGCAAAATAGTAATGTAAAGTAATTTTTCCTTTTCACTTGCAATTTAATTTCAATTATGCTTATAATATATGATGCTATGATAATAATTTTAAAGTTGGAAAGATAACTTAAGAAAAGAGAAAACAACCTGTTAATAATTTATAATAACCACTTTTTAATTTCAATTCGAACGAGCTTAACTAATTAAAAAATAAATACTACACTTTTATCTATAGATTTTTTATTTAATGCCTAAAATAAATAACAAAAAAGGAACATGGCAGATTCTAGGCAATATAAAAATAAAATAACTTACCAATGAAAAATAAAACACCCATGATGGTTATGCACACAAATGTCAAAAATGATAATATAATACCGATTATAAATAAATAGTTTTATGAAAACACAGCGTTCAAAAGGAATCAATAAGTTCTATCTTCGTCAAGAGTACAATTCATCGTGAATTTTCTTGTCATCGTGAGAACTTGAGGCGAAATGTCAATTTTTGCAGTTCTCGTAATTATATCTTGCACCTTGTCAGTCGCCAGTGATCTTGTTTTCAATCGGGTGAATAAAAATGAAATCAAAGAGAAGGTTAACTAACCTTCTGATATGATAGAGATGTTTATGTTTTGACTCGCACACTGCTCTGGGCTATCACATGGGGGATTGAGGTACAACCTTACGTCAGACTATGTCCGAAGTCCAAAATGAGCTTAAAGCGAAATTTTGAGTAAGAGGCCTGCAACGATTTAAGGGAGGATGATTTAAGAGAATTATTTTGCTGAAAACAAGTGGCAAATTTTAAGGAACCATCAATTTTTTAAAAAATAATTCCTTCAAAATTTCAATTGTTAAGTTAAAAATTTAAGCCATGTTAATCAACAATTTTAAGAAATCAATTTTTATTACTTTAAAATAAAAAAAAACTTTTCACCCCAATTAATATAAATTACTGACCTATAAAATTAAAGTAATTCATAATTATCTCTATTTTAAGCTATATAATATTAAAGTTAGATTTTAACTAATATTTCATGCAAATCATATATATATATATATATATATATATATATATATATTATATTATATATTTTTGCCTAGAATCTGCCATTTTTATTTATATATATATATTTTTACTTTAGTAATCATCCTAATTTATATTGACCAATAACTGCGTAGAATTTAGATTAGTTTTGTTTCTTGTAAGATATATCCTTAATTAATTTTTTCACTAGATTTACTTGCTTTAATGTGAAAGTTCAGAAATATTTTTCAATTAAATTTTAAAAATTAAATAAAGTTAATTTTGATTAAATAAAATAAATTTGTAATAAGAGTCATTGAAACTTTTTGAAGGATTTACTCTATTTTAAGTTTTGCATTTGAGTAGGAACTGAAAACGAATAATTAATAATTTTTAAATGAATCAATTTCTAAAATGAATTATTTTAGAAGTTTATTTTTTGCTTCATTTGTATGTTGTTTCCTTATTCTTTTTGATACATTTATGATAATTTTTTATATGTGTATAATTGTTATAAAAAATAAACTTTATTTAAATTTCCATAAATTTTTGAAAGAATGGAGGGGAATGATAGCAGAATAAATTTTTTATAAATATTGATAAATAATAAAAAATTCCTCACTCTCCTAATTATTAATTCCAAACGTAACTTTTATAACACTGATGAAAAATTGTAACAATCTAAATATTTAATATTTATGATATCATTATTGTGAATACAGTAATATATTACCTGAATAATATCCGGCAACACAAACTTAATGGATTGGTCCAAATTCGGAAAACTCCAATTTAATTCAACAATTATGAAAGAATTGGATAATTGATTGAGGAATGTTATTACAATTTAGCATCATTACATTGCTTACAGTGATCCAATTATAACTACTATCTTCAACATGAAGAACTTGGATTTGATCCCAATTATTGTTGAACAATGGAAGATAGATACTGCAAGTCAGAGTTGTGAGTTTTTAGCGTTTTCTCACTTGTGTGACATATACCTAAATATTATTTACTTTATGACATATTCTCTTGGAAAATTTTATGAGATGAATGATAAAATATCTTTCAACAGACTTCGGCAGGTAATTTGTACACAATCCAGTTTCAAATTACCATCATGATATTATTCACCAAATTAAGATAAATCTGTTAGGATAAATATATGAACTATTCTATCGTTAGACTATCTTTTTTAGTCTAGTAGCAAGTAATTTCGCGTCTAATGAATTTTAAGCAGATAGAAATACGAAGATGATGTGAGTATACCATCGTGTTATGATTTTTTTATGTTATTAAAGTGGGATTAAATAAAGAAGAATACATTCAACGTCTACGGTTAGCATTCTTTTTCAAACCTAAGACAAATCGTCTACTGTTAGTCTTAGGTTTGAAAATGAATGTTCAGATCCGGCTACTGTATTCAGACAATTTACAGAATTTTATAGAGGCTGCAATTTTCTTCAAAAAGAACAGAAAGTCACTGCCGAATAGTATGCCTATCATACGAAAATCTTGAATCGATGATAATCATCATACTTACTAAATGATGCAGAAGGAACTTAACATTAGATACACAGTCTTAAATAAAATTCCATAATCGAAAATCATACACCATTAAGTCTCCAAATAAGTTAATGGTGGTTACTTCATTATTTTTAAATAGTAATTGATGATCAAATGTACTTACAATTTTTAACTTTTAATACAACAATAAAACAACTTGAGTCAAATTTTTAAAGATGATTCTATATCCATTATGATGAAAAGAACGTGAAATAAAAAAAGGAATGATGCCATTTTCTGCAGAAGTATATGAGTAGTTAAAACCAATAAGCTAAAAGGACAAGACAGTTACAGTTAACTGGTACACAACTAAATTTCTTCCAAAAACTCTTTTACAATTGAATGTTAATTCTTTATTATTTTGATTCATTAAAATTGACAGTAGAGAGTTTTTTTAAACAAAATCACAGCAAAGCGTTTGAGCATCCACCGTACTAATTTGAGCTAGCTCTCTTAATTTGATTAATCTGATAAGTGGATAACATTTTTTGAAATCTAACAAAGAACTTAAATGAAAGCCCTTTTTGTTTTGAAATTGATATTGATTAGACATTAAATGCAATTTTTACATCGATTCTAAAAAGTGATGGACGTGAAGTTATCTATTTTATGCAAAATTTACTTTCAGAAGTGTATTGATACTGGAAATGATTGCGTTAAATACTTCTAAAATTTCATAAATGTGATTAGCAATATCTAGGTATTTCTCAAAATATTTAGACGTAAGATGATGTCAAAATATTCAGATCCCCATGTAAAAGAAAAATTCTGTCTCACTGAACAAAATAATTTCACATGGTCAAATGCCCTGCTCTTTATTTTAAAGTAACATTGTTTTCAGGCAGCCTATAACAATTTAAAAATATATAATTAAATTTATCAAAAGTTTTATTTAAAAGATAATTTTAAATAACATTGAAATTAAATATACATAGTAAAAATACATTCAATCAAATTTCTTTTTAAGTGTAAAAAATAAAATTTTTAATTGGGAATATTTACTGAACTTATATAAGCAACTGTTTATATGTATACCATATTGTTGCTTTATAGACCATGTTTGTATAAGTAGCAATATACAAGAGGTTGATATACAGCTATAAATCAATGATAATTGACTTCTTAATGTCATCTATTCTTAATTAATTTATCATTGCCCCCTACTGAATGTTCTATTGGATCTTCTTCAGAATTTCTTAGTTAAATTCATGTGATTATGAAAACTTAATTGATTGAGTTCTACGATTGACTTGCTAATGATAGCAGAAATTAAAAAAAAAATAATTTTCAGTATATCTTTCACATGTGATTTTATTATTTAGATTAAAATTTTGCGTTTAAAATAATATTTGCTTGTTTTTATTCTTATAGAAATTGGAGATCGCTTAATGAACGTTTTATTGAAACCCTTAAATTTCTAGATAAAGAATTCAGTGATTATAACTGGATTGACATAATGTACAGTTCTCAAACTTTTCTATCATGAAATTATTTCAAATCCATTGATGCACTTAGTGGTTTGCTTATTCCGTTGTAAAATATATCAGTTAGAATATAAATATATGAACCAAAAATCGAACTCAAATAGTTCAAAAACGAATTTTAATATCCTGAAAATTCAAAGCATAAAATGAATGAAAGAAAACAGAACATTAGAAATTAAAACAAAAAGCTAAATGCCAAACTTTTCTACTACAATTTTTTCATAAAAATTAAATTTTTTCAAATTTTTTGCCCTACAATTTTTGTTTGTTATTTGCATGATTTACTTAAAATTTTTCCTTTGTAATTTTAATAGAAAATTTATTTCCTGTCGGAAAATTTCTCTAAGTAAAGTGTAAACCAAGTTCATAATTTTAAAAAGGAAATTCTCATGATAAGGAGAACATAATTTACCAAACATGTCATTATCGTTGTCATCGATAATAAAATAGACACTCTTGACACCAGATATATTTTCAGGTCATTCGGCTAATCTGTATTTATTAATTTAATGCAATTTCGTTATCTATCGGTAAGAAGAATGAACATTTAATATGTTCGTTTATTTCTCTTTCATTTAATATTTTAATTGAACTATAAATCATTAAGCATTAAAAAATATGTTAACGAAACATTTTATTTCCCTCCGAATAAATTCATATTTTAAAATGTAAGCCCAAGTTACTACGATCATAGAAAGAAAGAAAAAATTAATCGATTTTAATTGCATTGTGTATACTAGTGTAATAAAAATATTATTAATTTTTTGAAAAAGTTTGTTTTTACTTGGATGTGTGTTTTCACATATCATTATTATACACTATTATAATTTCACTACTATATGATGATGTTTTTACTAAATTTAAAATAATAACATTTTACAAATGATTTTATTTAATTCTTCATTTGAGACTTCTAATAGATTATAAGTAAAAATATAATGTTGTAACTTTCATTAGTTGTTATTTAAATTTGCATTTTTGAGCTTTAATAAAATTTAAATAAAATTAAGATTTTTGAATTTTCGACAAATTTTTTGGTTGAAAGTATTATTTTTTTCTCTTTGGAAAAGATTTTACAAGAAGTCCAAAAGAATTTTGGGTTTACTTTGTAAAATCTCTTTTTTCAATAAGGGGAATATAATTGATTATCAGACATGTTATATTAGATTATATTCTTTATTTAATCTGTTACTCACTTTTATTCGAAAGAAAGTAGAAAATTATTTCATTTGGACTTAAAGTATATTCCTTGGACAGTTATAAAAGTATTTAATTATAGTAAAAGCTTTATTTTGCAGAACAAAAAAATTATAAATCACTAAATTTTAAGCCACAAATTATATCTTATTTATGTTTCAAATTACAATTACATAATGGATAGTGAACATTAAGAAATATACAGATAGGCTTCCTTTTGATGATTACTCATAAAAGTTTCTGAACTGCTTTATACGTTATAGATTCTTATAAGTTGCATAATTTTTCAAGATTTACATGTTTATTAAAACAATTTTTGGAGTAATCATGCTTTACTCTCAGTGACATTTGTTGTAGAAAATAAAAAGGATTTAATGAATCTCATTAATATACATTTATGTTTAAAATATATGTGCATTGATATTCATTTAAATGATATGGGTGGTAGAAATTATATATATTAAGAAACTAATAGAAGAAAAACGGCAAAGATAACTTTCTTTTGATTAATGTTTGATAAATTAAATTTGATTTATAAAACAAATTTAATATTATGCAAATAAAATTTTTGAAACATAACTGAAAATATAAAACGTTTAACTTAAACAATGAATTTATTGAATATCTGAAAAAAATAACCGATAAATCCTAAAAAACATATAAGTTTTTTTATAATAAATTAAATTTACGATAGATATAACAATTTACGACAGAATAAAGTAATGAGAGCTAGGTAAATAAAGGCCTCATAATCTTTTCATATTCTAAAATTAAATCAAAATTATATTTCAAAAACAATCGGGTGATTACACTAATATTTTCAAAAGTGGGGCAATAATTTAGATAAAATTGATGGCTTAAATGACATGTTTTTTATTGCATCAACTGTATACTAATTAGATATAAGAAAAATAAAAAAAATTAATGATCGAAAACATATGTCATAATTAAATTCCATTTTTCATAGTTTTACTGTTATGTTTAATGTTATGTTACCTTGATATTTAAAATTGTTCCACAAAACATAACATAGAAAATTGAATAAAAGCGCAACAAATATTTGTTACATTAAATTTATCATTTAACTACGCAATGTTCTGACTGAATCATTAAATTTGATTTTATAGATACTCTGTCTCAATACAACCATTATTTTTACGTAAGCGATTTGCGACATACATATATTGAATTCTTTTCTATTTACGTAGTAAAAACGTAATTCATATGACAAGTTATTCTGAAATTACTTTGAACTTGAAATTAATTGAAGCTATTTTTGCATAAACGTCAGAGAAAAGCAAAATAAATTCCTTTCCACTAACAAATCTATTTTCATTGGCTTTCGACCTTGCCGGAGGGACTATGGAACTAGGAAGTTTCGCAGAAAACGGCGAGTTTGTGTAAACTTCTTCAAAATCTGATTATGAAAAAAAAAAAAAAAATATATATATTTATCGTTCATTCACAAGTTCAAACACATCACGGTTTATGCGTGAGTGTCGGTTGTTTCCAGAAACTTCACCACTCCAATTGGAATGTGAAAAGAACAAACATGACTTTGTTCAAACATTAACACAACATAGTTTAAGGAATTTTAAAGAAATATTCAACGTGACAACTTTCTTCATGGAATTTCTGTTCAAATTATAAAATTTATTTTCTACTATTTTGATTTATTCTGCATATTCATTTTTAAACGTAGTAAAAAGTTTCGTGGTTCTTAAAATATTTTAAATTTGGAAAATAGTTTTGTTTAACAGTAAGCATAAGTTTCTTATAAATGGAGTTTTATTCCTTTAAAAATTATCAAATATATTTAAAATACTGTGAATGTATAAATAAAATAAATATTATATTTGAAAAAGGAAATAAAACGTACTTGAAAATGAAATGCAAGTCTATAAGTTAAATTATGCTATTTCTAATAATATTCAAACTATTCAAAAAATAAATACTTATTACAATATTGTTTGATGATTACATATTCATATAACAGAAATTCTTTAAATGTTTTTAAAATTATCTGAGCCATATGAAAGGGAAAGCATTCGGATAGAATTTTCACATGATAACTTTTTTAAATATATTATTTGTATTATATAAATTTTTTATTATTTTTAAAAAAGTTAGATGTGAAAATGGGGCAAGAATTCGTGTATTTTTTGAAGAATAAGCAAAGAAGAAAAAGAAAAATATATTATTAAAAATGAAAAATAGAATTAAAGATTCCACTTTTTATTTATAATGACAAAAATTTACATTTGAAAATTTGACATCTTCAAACACTTAGATACAATAATAAAAGATTTTTCTTGTAGTGGAATAAGGCCATAAAATAAATTTTGAAATATAACATTGCATAACAGTGAAATAGCTATGATTGAACCAATAAAATAAATTTGTATAAATTTGCACTCAATAAGTATTTTTACTGAGCAAAAATAATAAACAGGAGGTTTAATTTTTATTCACATATTTAACATTAAATTCTCTATTTGATTATTTCATAACTGAATAATCTGAAAAATATAGCATTGAGCAAATTTACTATGTAGTGAATTACACTTTTCAAAAGAATGTTTTGAACTCAGCAATTGCTTTGAACTATTTATCAAAATTAATGTTCGCTACACTGTTTTAAAATTAACAAAATAGAAAGGAAAATATTTTATAACTCTCTACAGTCAAATGTTTACGAAAATTGTAATGATAAAATATAGAGCATGCTTCTAAAATTGTTAAAAAAATAAAATATCTTACAATTTTTAGATAGAATTCGCATTGAAATTTGAGATTGGTAAGAAACATGAATGTATAAAATTATACATAAAACCATCATAGACATAATGTATTGGTATATTCTATGTAAGGGGGGCAATATTTAGTAATAAATGAAAGTGTACGGTATTATACTGACAAAATACGCTATCTATCATATTTTCAGAATAACTTAAAATATTTTTATATCATTTTGTAAGTAAATTTTCAATAAGCAAGTTGAGTTTCATCAATTTTAATGTTTTTGTATTAGATCGCTTCAAGATATAAGTTCAATAAAAAATAATTTACAAAAATCAACATTAAATAGTTAAATTTATTATTACATTTCATATTTCTCTGTAAAATAATCGTATTTTTTTATATTATTAGAGAGAAATTAAGCACCGATAGTACGTATTTATTTAAGTATATATAAGAAGTTATATGTAAACAAGTGCATGTTATTATTTATTTATGACAATCTTAAGTTATACTGATGTAGTTAGAAAAGTAGAAATATTTATTAGTAAATTAGTTTAATATAGAAAAGTAGAAATATTTATTAATAAATTAAAGTATAATAAATTAGTTTAATATATTTAAAATAATAAAAAATGATTTTTAAAATTATTGCCAGAAGAATAACAGTTTTTTTCCTCACTGTGTTGAATTACAGAACCTGAAGTCAAAATTATTCATTTTTTTTTAAAAGAAATCAAATATTAAACCTTGTCAGATTACTGCCTGCATTCAAAATATAATGCATCTTAAAAATTACTTCTATCAACTTTAACTACTTTAAAAAACATTCTGAAAATGGGTCAGTAAAAGTTATAGTCAAAATAATCAGATCAAAATCTTTGTTTAATAATAATCTTTCATAGCTAATATTTTTTTTAATCCAGTTATCTTAATGAATTATCGCGTCCTTTCTCAGATGGGATTAATGATTAACTGGCAGAGTACTTTTGTCATCAAATCATCGATCCCTATTAGTACCATGTTAGTTTACTAGTAATTAAAATTTTGCTTTTAGCCAATCATTAGATACTCTGAGAAGAAATTAGACTTCCCTTGAATGATACAGAAGAAGCATTCACCTTAATATTGTAAGGAACTGTTAGTAGTTCATTATTAATATTATGTTAACATGATGCAATATTACATAGAAAACAGGTTTTTGATAATAAGTTCTTTCAGGAGAATCATCTGGTCCATGTTGTGACGGATAAACGTTTTTAATATAGAGCCTCTTATTGTTTCCGTGTCCAATCGGCTGTAGGATGATTTGTTTATATTATGGAAACGAAATGTTTAATTTCCTTATACATGTTTTTCATGTTTTGCAGTTTTAATAATAGTACTACTGTATACTTCATATTTGATGCAGCATTTATAGAATGGAAACCTTTTGTACTTATTATTATCTGGAACCAATATATTGTACTTATTAACAGAAGAATCTTGCAAATAATTTATGCTATAAAAGAAGAGATTAATATCTATTTTCATTTTAGTGAATGAATTAACTGTAAGAGGCTTTCTATCATCAATTTCTAATATGTTGCAAAAAATCTTACAATTTCAACATCGACCGACGAATATAGATGATTGATGATAGTTTATATAATTTGTAAAACTTGTCAACTATCGTCATAACATAAAAATAAGCTAGAAACAAATTATGAAATTTCAAAATTCAGTATGATGGTGTCATAAATACATTCGAATGAATTTATTCTAAATGAAATAAATACATTCGAAATGAAAAAAATTCTTAGTTATTCTTGATTGTTTGGCTTGTATATTACTGGCACTGTTGAATGATAGCATAGCATAATATTCCCTAAATGTTCAATTCGGCTTATACAACAATTAAAGATAGGAATTACTTGTTCCTTCTAGGCATGCACAACCACTCATTATATAAAATCTTGTTTTATCATTACAGTTAATCAGCTTTAAATATCATAATCCAAATTGGAATTCATTTTAAATAGTGCTATATAGTATTTTAAAAAGGAACTTACATGCTTCAATTTTTTTCTACTAAAAAAAAAAAAAAAAAAAAAAAAAAAAAAAAAGCATGTCCCACTAATTTGGAAAATTTGGTAATATTACCGTCTAAGGTCCAAGAATCATTCGAAAATAGTGCGTTTGATAGCATCTTAAGTATTCCAAATTTTTTAATATACAATGTATTTAACTTAAAATTGGATATCAATACAAAACAGTTTTATCACCCCTATGAAAATGCCATTGTCATAGTAATCAATCTTCAATTAATAACCTTTCAAAGCAAATCCATTTTATCAAAATACTTTAAGACATTAAACGATTTCATAATATTGTACAAAATTACCCACGTTTCATAAATTTCGAAATCGAACAGACTTGGAATAGTTAAAAGTATAATGAAAATTTATTAAATTTATATCAATATGTTTTGCACTTTACATCCAATTTTGCACACAAGAGGGAATTCACTCAGTTTATCATTCAAATGTGCAATCATTCACGCCTTGAAAAAGAATTGTGTCACAAATTTTTTAACTAATATCAAAGTTTTGATTATGGAACTATAACCTCTATGTCTATTGAATAAATTGAAGCTTAAATTAAGGAAATTTGGATTCAACAAGTTAGATTCTCAGGTTAAAAAATGGGTACTGGCTGTATTTCTTTCTCTTAGGGCCGGCGAAAATCAATATTTGCTTGATTTCAAAGTTAATGTCTAATTTCTATCTTATCATATGAAAGAACTTTAAATAATTTAGTTTTATGAATACACTGCTGGCCGCCCAAATTGCAATGCAAGAAAAATAAGAGATATAACAACAAAATTTATGTAGATAACAAGTTGACCAAGTATCAAATGATTAAATTTATAGACTTTCGTGAACTGCGGTTCCTGCCAAAATCAATAACCAGAGTAGCCACCATGGGGATCACCACTTCCATACGCCTCAGCATTAATTAAAGAGACATTGGATGCGTTCTTGGAGTACAGCAGACCAAGCAGCTTCCACGCGTTACCAAGTTGATTTGGTATGGCTGTTGGGGTTAAACCTGGGTCAATCTTTGAGCAACCGTTGATCACATGTTTTCCATCGGCGAAGGATCCGGACAGCGAGCTGGCCAGGGAAGCAATTCAACCTGGTGATTCACGAAGAGACTTTGGACAACGCGTGCCACGTGTGGTTGCGCGTCATCCTGTTGTAATATGGATGTGGGAAAGCCCTGAAGGTAATGAAAGACAACTGGCTCCAACAACTCGGAGATGTTTTACATTTTACGCCAACAGACCTCCCTGTACCTAGCTCGGGAAGAGCCTTGTATCGCTGACTATTTAAAGTACCGGCAATGCGTACTAGAGGAATGTGAGAGTGAGATCCAATGCCTTCTCATACCGTAATACCCGATGCAGGACCAATGTGGCGGTACATAACGCAACTGTTCAGCATCCTCTCTCCACGGTGCCTCAAGACTCGAATGCAACCATCATGTTGTTGGAGACAGAAGCATGACTCGTCAGTAAAGACAATTTTATTATATTCTGCCATCCACACCTTCTTTTATCGAACCATTGGTGGCGGAGACGTCTGTGGTTTTGCGTCAAGGGTAAATGAAGCAATGGACGTCTTGCAATCAAACCACTCTTCTGTAAACAGACTGAATGTGCTGTGCTATGGTTCGTGATGTGACTGAGAGATCTGTCACTGTCATGTGCACAATTTGCCTGTCATCATGTGAAGTGGTGCACTGAAATGGATGCGATCATGCACGTTAGTCCGTAGAACCCTCCTGCATCCAACGATCACATATCCGCATTACAGTTGTTTGGTTTCGTCCAACACAACAACTGATTTCCCTGAAGGATAATCCACAATCTCGGTAGGCCACTATCCTTCTTCTGTCGATATTAATCATTTTCCTTTTCTTAAAAAAAAAAAAAAAAAAAAACAATTGTCGAATTTGAAATTATCAAAATCTTAAATAGTGATTGCCACAGGCGCTCGCGATGTGTAATCATAAGAAATGGGCAATAATGATTTTGATATTATTTTAAGAAATGAAATATGTTAAATATTTTATTGATAATCAGGGCTATTTATTATATGATGTACTGTTATATGATGATCTGTAAATAAATTCAATCATCCTTATAATAAATTGACTTATAAAGCAAAATTGTTTGCTTAATAGAAAAAGAAAAATATTTATAAGTTTTACTGTAAAAGAGCATAGTTTTCTTTTTCAAAACTCTGTGTCACTGTTTTTCATTATTTTCAGCTTTATTTTTTAGATTCCTTACCTACGTTCATCTTATAGATTTCTATTACTAACTTCCTAAAATCTGACAAAAAGAGGAAAAAGAAAAGATAACCTTTACTCAAAAGAAATAAAAAAATAAAATGGGCTCCATGGCATTTTGAATTATTACAAAAATCAATTTTAATGGTTTATTTCATTTATATTTTTAGTTCAAAATGATAGCTTAATAGCAGATTTATAATTAATTGATTGATAAAAGGGATTATAGTCTAGATCCATTCGTCTATACTAAAAATAAAATTTCCTTACTATCAAACAAATTATTATAAAAGAAATATTTAATTAAGAACAAGATCATAAAATGATTAAAAGATTTTCATACATAATCACATATTTATGCATCAGTACTCTCTAATTATAAATAGAAATTACATGGGATGTACTGCAACTCAAAATAAGGAGCAATAATAAGAAAACAGTTTATCACTTGAATAAAATAATTATATAGGCAACGTCTCTGAAAACCCTTGTATTTGTATGTAATGATGGATAATATAGTTAACATTCTCTATACATAATGACTGCCATACAATTCATCACAATGCTTCATCAATAGCACAAACTTAGAAAACAAATGATTGCAAAAAACAATAATATCCTCTGGTAATGATCAATATGCTGTTTATATCAATTAAGATCTTATGTTTGAAATGTGAAGTTTGCCAGTCTATAATTTATTTTTTAGAAAAGATTAACCCAACTAAGGTACAAGATTACTTATAAAATTTCTTTAAGTAGAAAGCTATCCAAATACGAGTTTAAATATACGATTACTAGTAAGTAATCCTGGTTATATAGTGTATGCAAAATGAGGAATATTAGAAATTAGAGATTTTTAGACACAAAGGATAATTTTCAAAGCGGATAAACCACTTGCGAATAATCAGTTTACTGTATAAATAGAAAGTTGTTGTTGTGTTTTGAAAAGTATAAATCAAGAAAGAAATATTCAAATTTATGAGCAATATATAGGAATTAGCTTAATTTTCTGATTATATCTCTTTATGCTTATTTTTACAGTAACAACGCACAAATAAGAGTTGTAAATAATTAAGTACGCACATGTAAGATCTTTCATTTCAAGTGTAATATCTTTAAACTTCTTCCTGGTTGTTAGTAATTAGAAAAAATTGCTCGAGATCTAAAGGTCATTGAAGCTTTGTAAAAAAAAATATTTATTCAAATGACATACATGTCGACCACATATCTTGTAGCAATTTAGAACTTATTACATTGCTCTGATTTTTTTAACTACATTTTAAGCTTGGACTTTTCATAAAAGAGTACACATTTTTTTCATTTCCTTTTAATTATTTTCCTGTAACTCTTAGATATCCGAATAATCATTCTTTCTAACAAACAATTATTTTCGAAATAATAAAAATGTATCAATTATCGTTATGTCATTGATTGGTATGTTATCGTAATATTAATTCTTTTTTTTTTTCAAATGTTTCTTTAAATAGAATAATTTTTTCTTTTTCTGTGATGTTTCTATTTTTTAAATCTTTAATTAAAAGAATATTTTTTATTATATCACTAAAACCTTTAATTAAGGAACTGACAAAAGTATAAAAGTCATAAATTAATAATTGTCATATATATATATATATATATATATATATATATATATATATATATATATATATATATGTAAAAGATCATTTTTACAGTGTTGCATCAATGTTGATCGTTTTTACAGTTGTTAAAAATTGTTATAGTAAAATCGTCTTTTGAGAATTATTTAATTTTTGGCTGTCAAAGGAATAACATTATTACTGAGAAATTATGTAATCTATTAATCTATGAAGCACACAAATCTGAGTTTGATTTATTTAACATATTTTTATGGATATTAAGTGTCTTTTATATAAGTATACCATTTTATAGCTTTGATAATAATAAATTGGAGAAGATTTATAACTTAGATATTTTGAGAAACAATTTTAACTTTGATAAATAAATATTAGACAAAATGTCTATATTATTTTTTAAATAAATAAATTAAAAATAAAATCCTTCAAATCATTATTTTCCGAATTACTAAATGATCTTAATTTATTTTTCTTTCTATGGAAACATCTATTTTATATTTTCAAACGGAAGGCGTTACTTGATAACTTGCTTTACAAAACTATCTCCAATTGTTCTCACGATAAAAATCTATCTTCAATTTTTGATTTTTTATATATCGCTTCAGAATATTTCCCAAAGTATTCATTTTAACACAAAAATACATGATCCTTTTTGATGTAGAAGAACGCGTAACTCCTTGAATGACTGAATTTAAGCTTTTCACTCAGATTTATATTTTCAAAATTAAATGGGGACTTTACAGATGGGGTAAGTACGTTTTCAAATGTATAACTGATTTAGTAAAGAAATTATCTACTCTATTTCGTATATTTACATTCCATTATATGAGTATAGAGCGTCCATAACATAATTTTATTCACATATGCCTCTTAGGAGTAACATAAACGTGAATGTAGCCCATGCATGTATTTCTTCTGAAATACAGTTCTGTGATCATTATGCCGGAATTATATTCACTGAGCTGATTTATATTAAGCTGCACGCAAAGAGCTGTGGTTTTTTTATTGTCTCTCGAAGTAGGAAAAAACTATTTGATTATACATACTTCCATCAAATATTGTTTATTTATATTGTTTTTAATTCCAAACGTGAATTTTAAAATACATGAATATCTTCTTTTATAAATAAATAAAAACATTGTGAACAGAGAAAATATATGTTTGCATATATATGTATAATAAGCACATACGTATGCAAACACAGAGAGTACTATTAGAGATTTTATATCAACTATAAAGTATAATCCTTTTGTACGAGTTATTATAATTTTATTTATATATTATATACCTTTCATAAACAAAATTTCGTGGATCAACTAAATAACAATTACATACACAAATTTATTATGATGTACATAATTTAAGAATAAATAAAAAAAAGTAAATTAAAAAGTCTAAAAATGTCACACACACACACGTGTGTATGTGGGTGTTGCTTACACTGATTCTCCTATAACTGAAGAATTTATTTTGATAATTTTAAAGTAAACAATATAATTGTAAATATTCACAGAATATTCAGGTTTCTTACAACCTGGTAACATCTTAATGCTACTAGAGATTTTAAAATAATTTTTAAAGTAAAAGTTTTAAGTTTTGAAAAAAGTTAAACTTGAATTACGTCATTTAAATTTACAGCCAAAAACTAAATATAATTTTAAATATTTAGGTCTGAAAAAATACTTAAAAAATGCAAATTTTATAATTTTTACTTTTTCTCCTTAATTTGGGCACATTACCAACGTCAAAACTAAATGTGGTACTTACAGGCAAAATCTCTCTCATGAAAAAATAGTTTGCTTCTAAAGCCAAGAAGTTTATTTAGAAAAGTCTACACCTCACTGAAAAATATTTATTATAGAAGTAAGTACTGGAGAATGTTTATTTTGAAAATTATTTTTTCTTTTATGTATTTGAGAAGGAAAATACGTCTTTAATTTTATCCTTATATGATTTTGGAAGTTCATTTTTAATCAATCTAACACAATTTGGAACTATTTGAAACTCCATTATGAAATATGGATTTGAACCACGATTTTATAAAAAAGATATAAAAAGTATAATTTAAGTAGAGAATTCTCAATGATACAATATTAATTTAAAATTTGAAATTTAAGATGTTTTTCATAAATTTGTAAAGTATGCTATATTTTCGAAGCTGAAAAATAAGAACTATAATTTGAAATATAAAGCATATTTATAATTGACAAAACTTTGGATATAATGTTTCACTTTTAGAGTCCTATTTACATTTGAGCTAAATTTTTCACTATTTTACTCAAAATTTTCCAAAATAGTGAACTATTAACTTTAAGAAGAAGAAAAAACAATGAAAATTTGAATTTTATTCATTTTATTTGATCGGTGATTAGTTTTATATGTCAAGTAAAAGTTTTCTATGTTGAATCTGAATAGTACTTAAATGTTAAGTAAAAGCACATTTTTTTAAATTTCATTTCATTCAACAGATTCTTTGTGAAGAGCAACATTTGACATTCATGTTCTATATTAAAAGAATTTAAAATATTTTATGCATAATTTTACAAAAAAATAGTCATCAAACAGTAGCCTTTATCTCCAATGTTTTGTGTTATTAGTATAAATCTATACAAATAAATTAATCAACTAAATTTATTTATATTTAGAGTAAAGGAGCCAGACATTAAATGAATATAATTATTTGTATATACAAGTATGAAAATATAGTATTTATTTAAAAAAAAAGACATTTTTAAACTTTAATTCTTTATTTTCAAGATACTGGTAACAATATTTTTCAAAAAAAAAAAAAAAAAAAAAAAAAAAAAAATGGGTATAATCACCAGTCATTTTACATACTTATTAAAGAGTGGTGTTTTCAAAATGATAAATAATTTTAGAAATTCTAAGAATTTAAAATAATTTAACGTACTAACACCAATGTGAACTAAAAATATGTATAACAAAAAATGGATTTTCTAGCATTAGAATAATTATTGTTTTGTTGAATAGTCAAGCAATATATACTTTTTTTTCTCATTTGTGATATTTTTAGTTACATTTATAATATAATTTGCTTATTTAATATTTATAAGAAAAATTAAAGGCTTGCTTTGAATAAAAACTTTATTTGATGAAAAGAATTTATTTTAACATATTCTAAAAAAAGATAAAATAGCTAGTTTTTCCAAAAGTAAGAGATGAATAAAACAAACACAATAATGTACTCCGAAATATTTTATTTTACATTATACAAGTGGAATATTACTTTTTGGAAACTGATGTAAAATTAAGATTTTCATTCAACTGATTCAACTTTTTCATTCAACGGATTCAAACTACAACATAATAGTTTTTCAGTAATTAAAATATACTATAATATTGTGTCTTAAAATTTTTTACTCATTTATTACATCATAATTATTTTTTATTAAATGTACATTTTTACGATTTTCACACCAAGACAATTATCACAATTTTTATTAAGAGTGCGAAATTGATAGGAAATACATATTAGAATATAATCATCATACATTTGAAACCATTGCATTGAAAAATGGTTTCGTTAGTTGCTGATAAAGCTCCCTTACCTTTTCCTTTTCCTTAGCTAAATTATTTGCCATTGTTTCCAAATTTCGATAAGATATTGTAAAATAGAATAGATTATTTGTCTACAAATAATCATTCTTTATAGTGTTTTATTATTGACGTAAATACTGACACAGTATTTCTTAATCGTAAATCACGAATTTCTAAATCGAAGTTCAATGTAAATTTTTACTGTCGCAATCCTAATGAAATTCAAAATTAATAAATCTTTGCTCTTCAGGAAATAAAATTGGCTGATCATTAATGTTATAATATGTTCCCTTAACTCACATCTATACATATATAGATGTGTATATGTGCATATATATGTTTGTAGATAGATAAATATATATCTCCATTTCTCGACTTTTTTATTTTAAGAATCTTACGCGTAATTTATTTCACTTATACTTTAGCTATGATATAATATTTAATTATAACACATAATTTATAATTACTACACGTTACAAAGTAAACAACAAGTATTAATAAATTAAGTTTTCAAACGCATAGTTAATTCAAATTCAAGAGCCATTTATTTGAGGTTCTTGAAAATATTTTAGTTCATGATTAATTTTAAGTGATTTTGGGGGAATAAAAATTTGTAAATAAAAAGCTGTAAAAATTTATAAAAAAATGATAGGTCAAAATTGACACTTTTAACTTTTAATGATTAGAATGTGAAATGCTTTATTATATTACAGTTAAAAAAAACTCTTGTAACTTGATAATTAGATATAATAGGAGACAATTTTCTTAATAAATCAAATAATTTTGGAAAAATATTGAACTAACTACAATTTATTTTTTTCTTCTATTTGCATAATTTTTTTAGGAGAGAAGATTAATATATTAATTGGAAAAAATATATTTTTTTAATTTACATCTACTAAATATGGTAATTATTTCTCTTCGAGAAAAAGATTTATACATATATCATGAGAAAGCAAAATATCAGATGCAGACCAGAATTTATCAAATTCATCTATGAGAATAACCTCTGGTATTCTATAAGCCTTTTCCAATAATATATGATATGGTACAATAAATATTGACTTCTCTCCCCAGACTCGTGATATAACTGTCATTTGCCACCAAGCTAAAGATCAAAAGACTCATAAGTAATACCTTCCTGTCTGTCGAACAACTTATTTATAGTCAGCCGACGTAATTCCTGAAGGTTCTTGGTTATATTTCAAAATAGTGGTATATTTGACGTCATAGATTCCGCAGAAAAAGAAATAAAACAGACCTATAGAAAATGGCACTGAATATAGTGCGTATAAATTTCGAAAACTTTATTTTCACATGCCCATCAACTTCATATATGTTCTAATTAATTCCCTTTCACTAAATCTGCACTTCAGAAACACAACTATACATACTTATTATTAAAATTTGAATGAATTTAATATGAATAGCAGATGTTTATATTTCTCCCAAGATTCGTGATTTAACTTGTGATTAAAAAAATTAAACTTTTGATTGTTAAACAGTCATATATAAAACACAGAATTTAATGATATTATATTATAATAATATTCAAATTTTAGGAGATATATTTTAATTGTGTTTTGAAAGATTTATGGAAGAAATTAGATATAGCATTTTGTTGAAATGGAGGAATCATTGATTTTCAACAGAAGTACCTAAGCAAAAAACTAGTATGTTCCTAAATTCAAAACTTCTTAAAATTTCATTCTAAATCACAAAATGGTACAATAAATATTGAAAAATTTGTTTGCTTTTTTTTAAATAACTTTATGAAAAAATCTTAAGTTCTTATAATTGATTTCTAATAATTTATTAATTAGATTTTCAAATCCTTTTCATTTTAAAGTAAAAGCTTTTGAAAGTATACGTTTTATTATTACAAATAATTGCTACAAAATTTTTTAAAATTCTTTGTTACTTAAAATAATCTTACAAAAAATATACAATTTTTGCTTTTAAAATAAATACAAAGGAAATAAAATATGAATTTATACTATTATTTCTTAATAAATTGATATTAATTGAAAGCTATTATATTAAAAATATTATTCGTTAAAGTATGATTGCTATATATTCAAACATTTAATATTCTATTAATATTTAAGTTGTTCTTTGGTGACACTGATTCAGGATATGATATCACTAATTAAAACATTGTCATTTAAATTTATAAAAACTATAAAAAATATTAATGAATAAACTTATTGTTATTAGACTAGATACCATTGTAGAAGAAATAAAATTTGTACCATTGAACCTAAGAAAATCATTAATACTGCAAATAACGTTAGCGGTGAAATTTTCTGAGAAATATTCAATGAAAATAGCCTTTTTGATTGAGATTTCTATAAAATTTGTTTTATTTTTCAATACTTTAAAGCAACAATTTTTTGATACATTTAGACTTTATGATTATTCTATTTAGAAATGCACTCATATCATGTGTACTTTTTAAGTCAAATATAGTTTATCAGTTAATTCTCTTATGCCAAAAACGTGGCTGCCAGTCATCTATTTCGAATAAGATAATAAGAGCTTGTTTCAACACTTCAACATTCGAAGTTGCTTCTGAGTGTGTTACACAATATCTTTTTTTTTCTTTTACGAACTAAATTTAGATACTATGAAAGCTGCCGAGATAAAGATAGCATTTTAGCCAATGGAGTGCAGGAAAACGACGAGCCTCCACTCACGCCTTTCTTTTGCAATTAAGCGTGCCACACACGTGAACCAGATTTGTGTACACATCAACATTGTGCACTGATATCGATTCGCCTAGGGAGTGGATTAGGTGTCAGCGAGTTTATCTGTGACTTTGATTCAGATTTTTTTCTATTATGTTTTCAGTCTCCTACAGAGCTGATAATAAAAAAACAAATGAATAAAAAAATAACATAATTGAGAACATGTCATTAAATTGTTTCCTGAGTGTCACTCAGATTTTGTATTTGAATAATGAAATATTTGGAGATACTTTGCAGTAGTCCAAGAAGAAATACTTGAAAATAAAAGAATTAATACATAACTGAGTTTGTTTTTGAATATTAGATTAATTGACAATAAAGGATGAAAATGAAATACAATTTTTAATAATCGAATGAATAATTTTCATTTGTCCTTCCCTTACGCTTTTAGATGCAAATGTTAAATAGCTATTAATTAGAAAAAACACACTCCTAACTTTCATATTAAGATGCTATAATTTATGATTTTGCAGGAAAAAATTAATTATTTGCTTTTTAATAAATTTTTTATCAAAATTTAAGATAAAATTTCGGATAGTAAGTTTATGTAAATTATTTATATTAAAATCTAAAAAATGTTATCTTTAATATTATAAATAATATAAAAGACAAAATTTTAGATTTATTTTTTATACTATTTATAAGAACTATTCTTATATATATAGCTGATAATTAATGATTTTTATTATTTTAATTATTCCTCACATAGGAAAAACTTTTATCTTTATTAGTTTCAAAAGTTTTCTTAAACTTCACGGAAAATTTGATTTCATATTGTTAGCTTTTAATATTATGATGCACAGTTAATTTCAATTTTTGTTTCAATGAAATACCACACGTCTTAAAATATTAGATATGACTCAAATAACAGTTGAATACTAACAAATAAATTATCTAATGATTCCTACCAATACATATTGGTTAATTAACTCTTATGATAATGAAAACAATTATATATATATAATATATATTTGTATATGTATATATATAAAAGTTATGCAATGAAAAATATATTTTGAATTAAGTAAATTTGAGTAATTACCAAAAATTAGATTAATTAAAAAGTAAATTAATATTTAATTTAGCTAAAATTTCCTCACTTGTTCGTTAGATAGAATTCATATATAATTTGTACTAAGTTTTTGACATGATTTTGCATATTTTCCTAATTTCTTTAGTTACTTCATATGGCTCCCTTTTTTTTTTTTTTTTTTGTTTGTTGAAGTCATGAAATGTTTAAATATATCAATTTGATACATTTAAACATTTCATATACACATTTACAGTAAATGTTTTTTAAATACTTCTTAATATATTTTTACCTTTCAAATCCTAATTCTAAATTGAACTCCATCAACGTGTATTTTTTATTTTAATTATATTTCAAATATATAGGATAGGTTCTTTCAGATATGATCATTTTGTAATCAAAGAGAAAACAGAAGTGTATTCAAAGAAGTATTTGATTCTTAGAAGGTATGCTTTCTTTCAGAATTCACTCCTTCAGATACTTGGACCCCTTCATCAGCCCATAATATTGGGAAGATTTCTTATAAAGATTTCTACTACTAAAATTAGTTTTGATGATTGTACCAATAGATGTGCTTGAAGGTCATATTTTTATTATCTTTATTTTCGAAAATATTATAAATCATCATTACCCCGCCAATTTATTTATATAATATTATATAACTAATATTTTTTAACTAATATAATCATAAATTGGTGGCTTCAATTTTTTGTTTAAAGATTATTTATTCATCGATAGTAAAATGATAGCTGAAAAGATCAACGCTCAAACGGTAATTACAAATTAGCTTGTTAATTTATAATTGTCGTTTGAGGGAGAAAAATACTTTTAGAGAAAGGTTAAAAGTTTTATAAATAATAAGGATAAATGTGCTTATCTGAAAGTCATAAAATCAATTTATGTCTAATGGAAATTTTTTCTCAGTATTAAACAGTAAAAAAGTTAATTAATTAGTTCCAAAGAAACCAATTATGTCACTCTAAGTTGCAGTAGGTAATCAAGGAGTTTGGGCGAAATTCCAAATTGTTTCAGTTGATATATCGGTTTTCGTCACAGTTTTTCTATTATTTATTCTTTGCATAGTGACTTCAATTGTTTTTTCTAATGATAAGTCTTGTCTGACTAGACTAACTAGTCTGAATTTCTCTGAAACTCTTTTTTCTGACTCAAGAAATAAAATGATTTATAGATTTATCAGATAAAAAACTATCACAATTATAAGTTAACCAAATAAAAACAATTTGTAGCAATATTTTATTTAATTTACTTTGCACAAAACGTGAAACGAAATAAAGTGAAACACATGTATGGAAATAAATATAATAAATAGTTACAAAAGAACTTTGTCTTCATTTTAAGACAAAGAATTTATTAAGTTTTTATTATGATATCAAAATCACTTTTTTTGTCAAAAGAATTATTAAAAATTAAGATAGTATTTCAAGTTAGTTTAAATTTTTTACGTAAAATACTAATTCTTAAAGAATTGTTCGAGTAATGTATGCAATAAATATCTACAGAAAAAAAACTCAAGTCATGGAAAATTTTATTCATATCTTTTTATTCAAATCAAAAAAATAAATTTAGAATATAATGATTATGCAAAAATTAAAAGGAACTATTGAATCTATGATTTGAAATTTGAAATTTATTATTCAGGTTACATTGAGTAGCGCTATCACACAAGTCAGCATTTTTATAACGATAAGATTGTTAGGAAAATGCTGTTTCAACTGATATTTTATTTTTATAACAAGTTTTGAGATAATTTAAGGGGAAAAAAACGGAAAAAATATATCCTTTTCACTTTAATTCTTATATATAGTAAAATTTGAGTGTGAAATTTCTTCAAATTCATCTTAAATTTTCGAATAATCACGAACTGAATTATATTCAAAAACAGTTTTTGCAACTATTTCTATACAAATCAATAATATATTTATCTATTTCATAGCTTAAATAACTAAAAAATGAATTCGACAAAATATTTAGAATGCCGATGATACTTTCTTTCACATTACATTTGATACCGATAACTAACAATTTTTAAATTTTTGAGTATTAATGTAAGTATATTTGAAATAGATATTAAAATAATGTAAAATGTAATTATTTCAGCGCTAATTATTCCTGAAAATCTATACATTGAGACTGATCAGAATGATTATATACTAATAATCTTGAAATTATTGTATATAACTTACAGTTAATGTACTTACATGTAATACTTTTAATTAAAAATGTGTTGACCAAAATTTCTGAAATTTTCAGCTAATCCAAATTATGCAAATGTTTTTCCACTAAGAATATACTCAGCAATTTTGGTAAAATATTATTGAAAATATCAAAAATATAAATAACATTCTAATAATCATGATTTCATAATTGCAAGTTATAAGATATAACATTTTAAGATGTAATAAACATAAACTTATGCCTATATTTAAACTATTGAAAATAAAATACTCTTGAAAAAAGGACTGTTTCATCATATGACAATGTATAAAATAATCCGTCATAGATTTTTTTATCATCTGCAGGTATAATAAAAATTAAAGGAATATTATTGGAGAGAAACAAGAGGTGAATTAAATGTATAAAAATATGCGTCAATTTAATTAATTAAATTTCGGTATTTCGTGAGTAATGAAATGACTAAAAATGAATAATTGCTTTCCCCGTTTATTATTTAAACCATGAAATTTAATAGTATTTGATTTTAAAACCTTGAAAATATTCTGCTAAGATGAAATAAAAGGAGTAAAAAATATTCATCTTGTTTGACTGAGTTATTTGAGAATGTATTCAACCGTGTATTATATCCGACTGAGATATTTTATATGCAATCATTTATTTCATATAATTTTATTTTAAATTGTAAATAAATGGACTTTCTGAGAACAATCAAAGACAAATTAAACAATAAAATATATAATCATACTATTAGATATAATAAATTTTAATCGTTAAACTAAAACTTAAAAATTGTTAACAGGTCTTAACTTATTAAAAGTAATAGGTAAATTCAAGAACTTAAATATTCTCTGTGCGTATTTGACAATAGAATATTTCATGGTACTTAAACAAGAATGAACTGAAATGATTTTAGTATTTCCATCATTTTATAATTAATTGATGAAAATAATTATAAGCATTTGAAAATAGCTTCATTCAAAAAAATTTAGTTTTAGTTTCAATCAGAAAATATATTTTTTTATATTTCGTCACATTTTATGTAACAATTATTAATATAAGACTGAATTGAAAATCAATTAAAAAATTTATAGAAATATGATTTAAGTAATGATTATTTTGAATAAAATATTTAAAAAAAATTATCAATTTACATTAAAAATAGATAATAACTTACATTTTTCAGCTGAAAAAAGTACTCTTTAAGTAACCTCGTAAATCTGTTAGAACGAAACATTACTTCATTCTTGAAAATACAGCTTTATATAAATATCTTGTTGTTATCTTTAAATCATAAATTTCAAATGAATCCTTTAGAAAACTTGATATTATGACCTTTACTAAGAAGCATATTTTGTTCTTTTATCAAGAACTTATCACACGAAAATTATAAAAAGTTTTGAATTACTTTTTTCATTTTTATATAATATATTAAAAACTGCTTGCCATGCATTAAAAAGATTATTTATCAAACTTGAAATTTGTGTACACAACTATATAATAACGCCATTTTGCAACGTAATCATTCTCTCTAATGAATAAATATAAATACCCTGCTTATCATTAAAAATTTTATACTGAGAAACCAATACTCTAAGTTTACAAGGCAGAAAGAAAATTCCGTGTTTGGCATATAATTAACATTTTTATGGATTAATGTGAAATAGGCATAGGTAGCTGCATCTATAATGTGTTTAAAGGAAGAAATTGTGTAGCATATTTTTTGTGTGTAGCATTTGAACATTGTTGCCCATTAAAAAGTAGACATGAAGCTTTGTGTAAATGGAAAAAATGCTCTTGCTACCACTATTCTGACGTTGATAGAAGTAGAACTGTACCCTATTAGAATGGGGGTTTATTTAATCGCTGTATAACTCCTTATATAAAACGAGATTTCGTAATTGTTTGCAGAATATGGAATTAGTGAATACAGCGGTAACCAATAAGTAACCAATAAGACACAAACATATTACTTGTATATCCTTAACGTAATGTAATACACATTATAAGAGGTTAATCATGAAATAGAGTCATTTGCATGAAAAAAAAATGCCTGGAGGAATAATTCACTCGTTTACCATGTGATTTTGACTATCTTTAACAATACATCATTAATAGTAACACTTTCAGAGGTGTGATAGACAATCAACCAAGACATGACGTCATGTTTCGAAAGAATTTCGATTCTTATTACAACATCATGATGGTTACTTTATTCATTTTTCTGAAAATCCGCGCTTGGCGCCACTTTGCAAAGATTGCACGTTGCCAGTATATATTCAACTTTGCATACTGGCCATCACCTGGATTGAAGGTATGGAGTGCCATTAGTTATACTTACCAGACAGCTATTGTTCGCCTCGACGAAATTTTAAACAGTCCCCATTGCATTTTCATTGTGTAAAGGCCAAGGTTCATTTCTTTTTTCGAGCTCTGCTCAACACTAAGTTTTAACTAGATAATGTCTGACTGCATGTTTCCATGCCGCATGTCTTACCTCATGTTTCCATATTTAATGTCTAATTGATGTTCTGACAAGTAGACTTTCCAGATTTCCCACTAATAGAAACTAAAAAAAATCAGTAATTGCCGACTAGCTCGTTACTAAACGCTAGTTACAACCGTTGATGAAATGTGACATCTCGCTGAAATTGTATCTGTATATACCATCCAAATTATTTTTTAAATTCAAGGTATGTAAGTACAGTTTTTGCTACCAAAGGCGGTTATTCCAGGTAATGAATTTTCATGGTGTATGTTTTGAAATTTCTTGAAAATTTAATTATTTTTTATTTTTAGTAAAATAAATTTATTCTATAAATGATATGTTTATTATGGTCCTGCCTTTTGTAGCAATTTTAATGGATATGCATATATTAATATCCATATAAATTTAACCAATAACATTCATTGTTACAGATTTTTATTGATATAAAATAAGGAAATTTATTAAATTGATTATTTTTGAAATTTTTGCTAATGTTCTTTATCATATGTATGTAGTTTTAAAATATCTAAACTAGAATTTTTTGGAATTCAATTTTGGACTTTTAATTTCATTGTTCTAAAATAGATGTCACAAATGTAGCTTTGACATTCTATTTGTGTATCTTTAACAAATACTATGTTATTTTTATCTCAGAATATTTATTGAATTTTTAAAATAAAGATAAATGTTTTTTCGTACTACCTTTCCTTATCCTTATTTTATATTAATATATAAGCAATTATTTATAATTTTAATATTAATTTAAACTTCATGTAGAATTTCATTCCAATCATAAAAAAATGAGTATTTTCTATAAAAGCTGAGTAAACATTGGATTTTAGTTCAATATACTGTCTCTGATACATTTAATAGATGTAATTTTAATTAAAATAAATACCTTAATATCGTTTCTATGTTAAATAATTTATAACTAAACCAAAATTTAAATTTAATTTAACCTAATTTCTATTCTATGAGGAAAAATAAAAGAGAAATTGATAGAAATTAAAAAATGATCATAATATGTACAAGGATTTCCTACATTCAATTATTTGTAGATTCTATAAAAGTGGAAATTCCCAAAAAGGATTCTTTGTTGACTAAAGGTAATTTAAAAAAAGTATTCAATTAATCTAGTGCGAGACTCGTTAATAAATATATAAAAAATTAAAATACACCTACTTAACTTTTTCAAATATTTTGCTTTGTTTTTTATTTAAATTCTTACCTTTAAGTTTCTTATAATCAAATAATTATATTGGACACAATTTATTAAAGAAAATTTATGGATGTCTGTAAATAAAATCTATTTTAAAGGAGTCTATGTCGAAAAAAAGATTGGAACAGCTGGTTCTCTAGAAGTTATAAGGCACAGATGAGGATAAGAAATTGTCCTGAATTACTCTGCATCAGGAAAATGAAATATACCGAGTCAAAGATATGAATATCGTACATGTTTGCTTAAAAATAAAGATTTTATTATAGTTGATGTAACTTAGAGCTTTTCGGCCTTTTGTATCTATGCCAAGATATTGATGGTATCTATATTACGATAGTTTATTAAAACACGGGGTTTTTTTATCGGTCTTACTTTGATAACATAATTTAGTTCTCATTTCTTATCTTTAATTTCTAGTGTAAATTGTTGTAAAGCCACAAATCTGTTGCACATTGCTTACGATCATTTCCTTTTCCCATTAAGCATTGTTATATTTTATTTATGTCGCAGTGATTCCCCCTCTGCCATTATGACACTTTAATAATGTGCAGTTGCAATGAGAATTCTGCTTGTATCTCATATGCGGAATGTTTTGTCAAAATTTGAATATTATTCATGCTCACCACGACGAGTAATGTTTGTTTTGGTTTTTAAAGTCTTGTCTCTTTCAATCAGAAATAAACATCATCGAAATACGTCCGATAAGCGGAAACATTTCACATTTCCGGTGATATTTCTTTCATTCGTTCAGATACCCACAATCATAACATGATCAAACATTTGATGTACTCAAACTTCGAACTGAAATAGGCAGCATTGATAATTGAAATAGATTATTTTATCAATGTGTGACTAGGTTTTATCGATGCCATCTTTATCAATGTTAGTGAAAAATGGGAGAAAACTGTATTTTTGTTTCTTAAAGAGATTAAATCAGACTAAAAATAAGATGGTCGGAAAATAAAAAGCATGTCTTGGCTTGCTTTCAAAGTCAATTTATCCACAAGTATGTTAGTAGTTATTAACAGGCTATGACGTTTGTCATAATAAAGTAATAAGACTGCTTATTAGAAAAACAATCAGGGATTTGCTGTGAACATTTGAAAAAGGAATCTTTAAAAATTTTTTAAATTTTTTGTCCCCAAAAATGCTTTTCTTTTGAATTGTTAATGCACACGCACATACACATTCAATGTGTAAAGTTTTTAATTTCTACGTGTAGAAAATTTTAGCTTATTTCTGTTGATACTACATGATGTAGCTTATCACGTTTTTAAATAGTCTAAATTCCTGAATTTCCACATATTTACTGACAAAGATATAAAGTAGTGACATTTCTTCTTCAGGGATCATAAGAAATATATAAATACGGGACAGACTTATTACTAGAGTCATTATTGTGGTTGTAAGAAAAGAAACATATTATTTCACAAATTGATACGAAAATTTATTTATTACAAGTTTTTCTATGAGCTAAAGGAATAAAATTGTGTACATGATTGTTACTTTTTGACAACATGAGACTTATATTTCTGCATTTTTCTGGCATTAAGATTTGAAAATATTTCTTTTGTTAAGAAAAATAGCTTTTTTTTGTTTTGCTAAAATAGTTTATTACTAATCTTTATTTCAAGTTTTATAACCAAAATAAGGGAAAATATAATCAGATTGCCAACAAATATTATTCTTAGAAAACAGAATTACATTTTGATACGAGACAATTTCAATTTAAGTAATTAACAATAATAGAATGTTTATTCTATTATTATTCGTCTGATATTTTTTAAATGTGATGTAACATTCCATGCAAATTTTAAATTTCAGAAAAATTTACAATCTAAATAAAATAGTTATAATATTTCCACAGTTATATTATTAGAAAAATAATAAATTTTTTGTGATGCAAAAACAATTATTAAATTATTTACAATATTTTTATTGCATATATTACCATAGAAATACTTGCAAAACTGAAAATAAGAACACATTAATTTACTTATAGCCATAATTTACTATAATTTCATGGAAGATAATTTCACGTATACCTCACATCTAACCTTTGTCTTGTCTGTAATCTTTGTCATGCATCCCATGTTAATTTATCAAATAGCCTAGCTACCTCAAATTTAGCATCATGTCAAGATGAGACAATGATGCAGTATGTAATGCAATAAACTTAAATTTTACGGCAAATCATATTCTAATGCTATATTATTATAGTGTTTGCCAGCATAATAATGGAATATAATATGAAAATGCGCGTTCTTAGGAGAAATGAAATTCTTCTAAAAGAGAAAGAAATGTGCTAAAAATCCGTACACTTAATATCTATACATTGCCTTGTTTATAAAGAGAGAGAAAGAAAGGGAAATTAGGACTTTTCTGAGCATACATATATGTAAAATGAGAATAATTTAAATTTATGATGAAAATCATCTAATTATATTAATCGAAAGGGAAAAAAGGTAATTGGATGAAACTTAATCATAAATATTTCTTCTAAATCACATATAAGAACCAAAAGTATGATCGCAATAGAACTGCTATTTTATTTTCTTTCTAACAAAATTTTAAAACAAATAAATGAAACATTATGTGCAGATACCCAAGCTTAGACATTAGTAAAATAAGTTGTAGAGGTTTTTAATATAAATAATATATGAATATAAGTATCAATATATCATCATTGCACCTTTTTCCCAAAATTCTAGATTCATTCATTTGCCTCAACCTTTTACTAACATTATTTGAATGTATAAATTATATGTATTTAATTGCATATGATTATTTTTCACATGCAATATCTTTACATATTAGTAACAGTAGAACCTCATTAATTCAGACTAATAGGGGATCCAGATCATCCGAATTAATGAAAGTACGGATTAAACGAAAGGACATATAAATTGAGCCAATGTATTAAAAAAAATACAATACACTGTAAAAACTGTAATGTGAATTCAAGAGAATGAAATATAAAGTTGCATAAAAAGAAATTAAGTATAGTATATACATACATTATTTTCTTATAAATAAACATCAGATGAAAAACTGCTTTGAACATGATGGTCCAGGCTCTTCTTCACTAAACATACTTGACATATTCATTTGTTGGAAGAATCTACTGATTTTTTCTTGTCTTATTTTAGTGATTATTTCTTAAAAAATAGACGGAAATGAATATAAAAATATATTATTGCTCTAACTTTCCATTTTTATACAGCATGTACATACATATCCATGTATGTACATGCTGTATAAAAATGGATAGCTTATAAATATTCCGGGTAGCTATTTAGATGTACATACATATCCATGTATGTACATCTAAATAGCTATCCGGAATAAGCGAAGTTCGGTTTAACAGAGTCTGGATTAATGAAGGTTTACTAAAATTTACCAAATGTAGATCTACAGTGTTTATCCTAAATATGAACATCATTAAAATATTTTTTGGTTGCATAATGATAGAATCAAATTAAATACACCATTTTTGAATATTTTATACGATTTAAAATGTACTTTTACTTATAAGTGTATGTCTTTTAAATATAAAATGTCTAATAATTTTTTAAAAACCCAAAAATACAATCACTTTATAAACGATTGTTAAACTTATATTTAGAGATTAGCTTTAAATTTTTGAAAATAACTTTGACATGTAACTTTTGTTGGTTTTGATTATGGCTTAATTAAATCCTAAAGAAAGAAAAGAAAATTCAAAAAATGATGATTCATTACTTAAAATAACTCTTTTTATTTCTCTAATGAGTGTTTTGAACTGTGAATGACTCTGAATTTTAATAGAGAAAAAAATCAAGAATTAATGTTACAGACGCATATAACTATTAGAACTATTCTAGGCATTAATCTCTCCGTACAAAATTCTTTTCACAATGATTTAAAACTTACGCGCTGCACTAATATATAAATGCGTACGATAATATAAATAAACCACATGGATGATTCGTAATTCCGTTAGCACAAGTTCTTGCAGAGATTCCGTTGATAATTTAATTCGTAGATCATTGCTTGTTTCTCTTTATAAAAGATCGTTCTAGAGTCTGAAAATTTCACTTGATCCAGTGTGTGTGTCTCATAAACATACAATTTATTTTTGTGCTCAGACAACAATATAAAATAATATTTTCGTAATAATGATATTTTATTTGATCATAAAATATTCTAGATGTTTCATGAGCTTCAGTGGAAGATTTTATTGTTCTTTCATTACGTTGAAGTCTGCTTTATAAAACAAACAATTTTTGATTTAGTTTTAATTTTCACTTTCAAGAATACCACATCGGATTAATTTTATCCTTCTTTTTTATTTTTCATACAAAGAATAATGAAAATTGATTCCTCAAAATATTTTTAAAAAAAAAAAAAAAAAAAAAAAGAACTTTTGACAATACAAAGTTATTTGAAAAAGCTAAAACAAGAAGTACAATGTTAAATCAATCAATGAAGAGTCACCTGTTGGTTTAATGTCTTTTAATTATACGAGTGTTTTCACTTCCAATGACAAGAGAAGAAAATTGTTTTAATTTCAATACTTCTAAATATATATAATGAAAATTTTTCCATATGATATTTAATTCTAAATGAAAAGATAATTTAAAAAAAATTATAATGTTAAAGTAAATAGAATAATTCAATAATTAAATGGAAATACTTCATTTGATAAAGGTTTTATTAAAAAAAATATATGTTAATAAATTTGGGCATTTATAAAAATGATAAAAAAAAAACTTGTTAAAAATTTATGCTGTAAATCACTTATGATTTTAAAAAGACAAAAAATATTTCTTAATTTCAACTTTCTAGTATTAAATTCCTTTAAATTCATTAAAAGTTTACATTTTATATTTTAAATTTATTATTTGTATTTCCTTTTTTTTTTCTTTAATTCTTTGCACACATTTAAAAATTTCTATAAAATAATTTTTTATGAGCAAATTCAAGGCTAGTCAAATACTCTTCTTTAATTATACTGAAATATTCAACATTTTTTTTAATAAAAAATAATAGTCTGAGAAATTGAACTTATATATTTCTATATACAAAGTTAACTCCTTTAATATAGAAAGTGGAATGCTTAATTCATGTTAACGTAAAAATCCTTTATTTTTTTAAGAAAAGAAATTATTTTGCTCACACATTATTCGTTACTTTGCTCGTTCTGTTTTAAATTATCTTTGAAAAATAATTTTCAATTCAAACGAGAACAGTTTCGTATCAAATGAATTCATAAGCTTCGAATTTCCTCTTTCTGTAAACTCCGCACGTCTCAATTACGCATGAAATGAGCATACGTCTTTTTCGTTCAATTTTTGGTTCCAATGACATTGGAAACAAACGGTGGCAGAAACTGAAACCATGAATAATTGCATCAACCTCGTCAGTTACCCTGCGTTATCATCGTGATGTAACAGGTGTATATTTAGCAAATGGTTTTCAAATATGCTTAATGTAAAAATTTATTTTTGCTTTATCTCATTTCAATTTTCGACCTCGTTCTGCATGTCTGGTCTTCGTCTGAGACACATTTTTTACATTTGGATAATTTTATCATTTTCGATTCGATAATGAACCGCTAACAGTTGAGTTTGACCTTCTCTATCCAATACGCCGGCACCATCTGGTGGTGCCAACAAATTATATATTTCTGAAATTTGGCGTTTCCTCTGCAGAAACTAGATTAAAAAATTTGATTGAGTAAGGAAAATGCTAACACAAATTAAAGAAGCGAATATATTTTTTAAACTGAAATAAAAATAATACCGATATTTATTAAATGACATAAATGAAGATAGATGGGTTTTATTCATATTAAATGTATAACTAAAAAATAAAAATAAATAATTCTTAAACTTTTTTATGTTAAATATTTTAGAAATTATGATAATCTATGAATGTGATAGCAGAGAATGAAGCAGTCTTCCAAATAATGAATGATGATGACGAAGCTGAACAGTCAAGGACGCATTTAATTTTTTCTGACAAATATGCGCAGATATTTTGTTATTTAATTACTATTTTTTTTCGTTGCTTATGATTCTTATTTAATATTTAAGTGATGTATGCAATATTTTAATCAAAAAATATTTTGACTCCTTTTATACTGATATAGTTCAATACAATTTATTCACATTAAGATGTAAGGAAACTTTTACTGTCAAATAGTAAAATTATCTAATTTCAAAACTATACATGCGTAAAACTGAACATGAGTTGAAAATTTCAAAAATATATGGGAAAGCCATAATTATTTAATTTTAAACTGGTCATATTCAGGCACTGGTCATATTTTTTAAAATGGACATATTTAGGCAATTGTATTGCTAAAATTCCTTTATTCTTTGTTTTGAGGACCAAATTTCTAATTAATTTTTAGGTTAAAATTAAACTGAAAGTAACGTTTCTCTGATTATTATTCACATCATGGAATAGGTTCTCTTTATTTTTAAAGTTATAAGTTCTTTTTATTTTTCACAAAACATTTTTTGATTTGTATGCATTTTTTTTTTTCTGGGAAAATAATATTGTACATTCATTAAATAGACTTTGTAAAGTTTAAAAAAGAAAATCAACTGCTATTTAAACATGTGTGTGTGTATTTTAAACATAGGTGTTTTTCTTTATAAGACATGTGATTAAGATTTATTAGAAATGATTTTGTGATATTAAGCTATAAAAAATGAGAATTTCCATTATTTAGTATTGATAAAACAAAAGTAGTTTGCCTCAAATTGACATAAGGATATATTTCGACACATAATTTTGTTATTTTTAAAGAGTTTAAAAATGCAACTACATAAAATAATAGAAATATTTATATAAGATTTTTTTCTAACATTTGTCTTATTTTTCGGTTGATTTATAACTTACCCATTTGTGAAAAATTCCCCACTTTGTAGCAAATTTTCTGAAATCATTCTTTCTTATTTTCAATAAGCTATTGCTTCAGACAGTTCACATTTTAAAACTTTCAATTCATGACATATTTCTTGAAGACGGTGTTATAATTCATACGAGTAAGACATGAAAGTAGAATGACATCTATAAAAATAATGTGAAATCAAAGGAATAATTCTGCCTTCATTTATTGAACCATATTTTTTATTTTAATGAAATAATATTTTCAGCATGGCAAATAACTATTAAGAAAAGCTTAATAGAGCCCGTAAGCTGTTTTGATATTATAGTTCTTCGCGAGTATTTTTATTCTTTTTATATGTCTATATATATTTGGCAACAGTCTTATAAATGTTGTCGCTTTTACGAGATTAAAGTTTAAATTCTTTTTAGTTATTTACTGTAAAAACTGAGGCCTTCAAATTAACGTCTACGTGCATAGAACGATCAACAATAGATTTACTTCAATGTTTAAGGTTGCATTTCTTCTTCAAGGTTATTTGAAAGGCTGACTTATTTATGATTGTTAATTTTTTTTTTAAATATGCAGCCGCTGAAAACTTTATTTTTCGAAACAATTTAAAATAAAATAGCATTTATTTATTTTAAGGGATGAAAAAATTATTTGATTTTTTGAAGTTAAGCATAAAAAGATTTAAACTCTGAGTAAATTTGTAAATTATTTGTGCATAAAAATTCTTGCATTTCGCTGATAATCTTTTCTCATGTTATTAAAAACATAGCTCAACAAATAAAATTTTAAAATGTATTAATTCAACGAAAAATCGACTTGAATTTAAATCTCGATACGCAACTTAAGAAATAAAAATTCTCAAGGAAATTTCGTTACATTTTACTTTAGAAAATGTTTTAGAATATTTGCTTAACCTAATCAGGAAATATTTAAAAAATAAATAATGAACTAGGAAATCTTTTAAAAATAAATAATAAACTAGGCCTGCTTTTGTGATTCAGTATTACAAACAAATGAATCTTTTTGTAATACTGACTTTCAAAAGTATACATAATAAATTTAAAGAAATAAATTTGCAGATAAATATAATAAAAGCAGGAATTCAGTGGTCTTATGCACGGAATTATGAAAAATTAGGAATAGCCAGCTATGCAATTCTGATATCAAAATGTTTTGAAGTCATAGAATATTTTAACAAAAATGTGCAGTTTATCAGATTTTAGAATTAATATCAACCAATAGAAATGAAATTTATATTTAATAGTACGGGATAGGATAATTTAATCATACAAAACTCTGAATTAGATTCTTTAAATCAGTTGTAATGAATTTATATAGGTTGGTTAATTACATTCTGTAATAGGAAATATCTATCAATAAGTCCATCAAATCATCAATATTCAATAACAGATACTTGTAATTGTCAATTTTATTAAGGTGAACAAATCAGATAATGGTTTATTCATTTGGCACTAAATTTTCTGAGATCATAGATCTGCCATCATGATTTTGAAAATCTTTCTCATTAAATATAGTAACCGTGATTTAGTATGCCAGAGTTCACTCTTTCTTTTAGTGACTTCATTGAAACTTGTCAAGATAAATGAATGAGATAAATATGGGAGAACAAATATATCATCGTTTATAATAAAGCAGCAAAAGCGTTCAGTATTCGGATTTATTTTTATTAAACAAGTAAAAATAAAGTCAAATTCTCAGCAAGACAACCACTAGTGTATAATCTGTGCATTGAGTTTTGCAAATAATATGAAATATGTAGCATTCTGGAACAGACGAAACAATATATAAGGAATTTATGGACATGGCTGCAGTTGTGTTATTCCAATGGTCATAATCTGTTTTTGAAAACTGCGTTTTAATTGCAAAGAAAAAGTTCAGTTCTGAAAATGTGCCAGAATATTTAAGTTTGTGATTTTTCCAGCAGATTGATAAGTATATCAGGGATAGAGTGATCTGGCTGAGAAGAGCAGGTTGATCGACGCTCCGAAAAGTTGTAGCCAGGCATCTACGAGCATCCATTCTACTATGGCTGTGGCAAAGATAATTGAGAAAAGAGAATCCGTCACGTTCTAGATCAAGTATTGATGTCTGGATGATGTTAGCACATATGGATTGATGCTTTCTCAAGTTTAATCTGGTGACTCTATAGATCACTTCCGTTGACATTTTACGGCAGGTAAACATCACTCTTGATGATCCCATATAAAGCAAGAACAAGATTCACCGATTTGAATTTCAGTGTCACAATTTAAGGTATTTATTGAAAAAAGTTTCTATGAGTTAAAAACACAAATACCGCCATTTGCAATGTTTCGAGGTAGAATTTTGTGGATTTCTTTTCGTGCGTACAAGTCTAGTGACGATGTTTAAACAAGTCTAATTCACCCTCAATTGCAGAGTGTCATATCACTTGATAACGTAGTATCATGGTTTGGAACGTCGTTGTCTACAACTATCAATTATCACTAGTTCGTTATTAGTAAGACGGCTGAATGATACGTAGGAAACTTACCTCCTACGGTAACATTAATCTTCCTTCATGTTATGCTGAATGGTATTTATCAATTAGACTACTCCACACTCCATACAGCATAAATCAACCAACATGCTCTGTGAGGTATCCTGATACTTTCATGATTTCTTGTTTCCCCAGATCTCTCGCCAATCGAAAATGTTTGGAAGCGATTAGACATTATTTGGATTGGTTGCTACTGCATGTTCAGAAAATGATTTTAGGCAAGCGTTTGGAAGAGAATGGACAAATACTCTTCAAGCGACAATCGATACAAACTTCGAGTCCGTACCAAGAAATGTTGCTGTATGTATTGGCACAAAGTGAGTCGCAACAAGTTACTAATCATTCTGCATTGATCAATTAAACGCACATCATATAATAAAAAATATCACTTAATTATTTGTTATGGTGTTCCTTTTTATAGATTTTCATCACTTTCTGAAAATACATTCTAGATGTTGAATTTTCACTGTCCCTTTATGCCTGATTCATTAAGTCAGGAAGATTCCACTTGCTCAGTTAAATACACGTATGTTTAAAACAATTTGATTTAATTTTAGGTTATTAATACACTGATGTTTATTGCAATGTTTTCTTATCGATTTGTCTTTGTCAGCAAACTGTATAATTTTTCTAGAACCAGTGTCTTCAAGAAGAATTTTTTATAACACACAAACGAGTATTTATTTTTTATACACACCATTACTATTTATAAATATCTTCTGGATTATGTACCTCTATTTCGCTTTTCTTTAATGCAAATAATGTATAAGTTTATGTAGCTGCAGTTTTCTATAATTGTTGAAGTAAGCTCAGAAGCGCATTTTTCACAAAGATGTCCACAAAAAAGTAATTTCAGTTCTACTAGTTCTACTCATTTCCTTAGTCAGTTAAGTCTCGAAATCTCATACTTACCAACGAAAATGCATTGGATTTGACAGATAATTGTATGCCTGATGTTTCTTTTTTATGAACAGATTTTTTATAAAGACATTCTGATATCACACTTAAGTGTTTAAGTTTTGCACTTATCGCTTAACTGTGATATCAGACTTATCAAGGTATTTACAATAATTTTATTTGTGTTATAAAAATTATAAAATATAAATTATTTGTATTTTGAGAAATTAAAAAATTATAAAAAAATATAAGCATTCTTGTATTATTAGAAAAAGTGATCCTATTTCATTGTACATAATAATTGCTTTCATACATAATGAATTTGAATTTAAAAAATTTTCTATTAGATATGCACTCTCAGCGTTTTTAAAAATTTCCATTATATTCAATTTTTAATTTTTTATAAGTTTTTTTTAATATTCTATGTCATTAGTATTTACCATAAAGCAAATAACCTGGTCAAATACAAGATTGCCACAACATCTTAAGGAGATATAAGAAGTTCTAATATAAAGAGTTTAAGAAGACGAACACTTTAAGATCTTTATTGATCATTATGCAATGACAATTATTACAATTATGCATCCATTTATGAAATATTTGCATGGATGCCCAGAACATTTATGGACATTTACTAGGTTGGATAATTAGTTACAATACAATAGTTAAAATATAGGGATGTCTTCAAAATTAAAAGAAAAAGAGACTATTCAGCGAAACCACTGTTATTTTTCAAAGAAAGTGTTCACAAATCTATATATTGCGTGTGTACACTGGAATATTATATTAATTATAAAAATTTCTTTTAAACTTTTAACACTTGTGACATTAACAGATCATTTTGTTTTCTCTGAAACAAATTTCAAGAATGATTTTCTGATCTTTGGTTTATAAATATGTGAAACGTCAATAAGAATTTTTCTTTAAATTTAATATTAATTACTATACAAGCAAAGTTTTCGGAGGTACTTTTATAAAATTCTCGAATCCTATTTCAATTCGCAAAATCAAGCGCTTATTCTTTCCACTCATAAAATCAGCAAATAGAAAGAAATACATTGTAAACTTGAGATATAACTTCAAGTATCCAACTCTCATGTTATCAACATTTGTGTTATGAAGGTCTAGTGTTATCTGAAGTTAAAATATTAAAGTACAAACATGCTTACAAATCACATCCACTTTTTGTCTGGCTTGATATATTTTGAGAAATAGATGAATGAAAGTGTGAAGAGTAAATATTTAACAATGAGTTTTATTTGTGGGAATAACAATAATAAAATACTTAATTGTTTCCATATCAGGCGTAAAGCAAGTATAATACATATTTTTTTGTAAGGATAGCAGCCTAAAATATTTAAAATATTAGTACTGACCTTAAATTCAATTTTATTCCTTTCACTACTACATAATTTTATCCCCCCTCTCTCTCTCTCCCACTTTCCCTCTCAAATTCAAAGATAGATTTATTCAAAAATTAACATATGCAAATCTTTTTAATTTTTGCATTTAAATTATGAACTGCGGTGTTAAATTGTTTCACAAAAGAACTTGATTATATTTTATTTTTAATTAAATTTTATTCTGTTACTTCAGATCTTATAGTGTTGTGTTCTCTTCAGATAATTCATAATTAAGGTCCTTATATTCTATCCTAAAATAAATGAAAGTTTTTACATCTGTGTACAGGAAGTCATTAGATTTGATAAGAAAAATTTAAAATCAAAGCACTTCAAAAATATTTATGGGCATTATTAGACACACGAGAACACGAGACTATTTTGACACGTGTAATTTATACCTTAAAATTAACCTATGCTTTAATAGGATTTAAAGTTTTTTCTTATCTTTTACAAATTTAAAAATTAGGAATGCTGTAAGCACACATTTTTGTTTCACTTTCAGTCTACAAATCTAAAATTAAATTTTTTACAGAATATTTTGCATTCATTTCTTTTTATATGGATAAATGTATATGCTCACATATTTTCTCGCATGTTTTTTTTTCATCACAATTCTAAGAATTTCATTTCAGAGCAAAAATAGGTCAGGAATTAGGTTATGTATGTTAAAAAGAAAAGTCATATAATAATAGAATAAGAAGATAGAATGATGTTAATGACACAAATATTTAGAATCTATAATGGATACATTACATATCTAGAAAAAAAGTTGCATTAATATCTATAAATGGTATAATTAACAACAACTTCAATTAAAAAAAAACAACTAAAATAGCCTAAATTTGTACAGAAATAAACAATTTTGAATAATAGTTAATACGAAAACTGTTTTATCAGTAGTAAATCATAAAATGTACACCCTAAAAATAAATTGTTTTTGTGGGGTTAAATTTTCATAGTACGTAGATATTTCTATCTATATAAGCTAGTCTCTAAAATTTTTATTTTTACACTTTGATATAAAATTTAATATCAGCACCACAATCAATACTAATTTACTAGAGGTTATTGATTGATAATTCAATTTCTTTTTTCGACATTTGCCCTTTTACATAAAGGAAATAATACGATAGAAGTAATTATCATTATCATTTGCAGACATTATTTACAGGTTTAAAAAAGGATGAGAAGAGTGTTCAACCCAATGTCTTAGATAAAAACAAAGGAAACGCGTGTATCAAAGTGTTAGAACTCATTTCAAATGAGGTCATTAGCCTCAAATCTAATAAATCGCGTGATTATTTGATGCTTTTTTGCCATTAAAAATTTTTTTCTAGCTAAAAATTTATTTCTTACCTCATAAACAGAAAACATAAAAAAAATGTAACATATAAGTGCTAAAGAAGGTTGATGTGAATCTAAGATACCGTTTTCATCTCTATTATCACCAAAAAATATCTTTTATCGCATTTTCAGCTTGTTTTTGAAGGCAAAGATTTCTTATTTTTCTATACTTTAGATAATCATGTGAGGAATCCTGCTTAGTTGTAAATAAATTTGGAAACACCAATTTTAAATTTCATGTATATTAAAATTAGTAAATGAAGTTAACTACGATTCTTATGAAAGCAAGGTGATCAGAAGATTTGAGAGAAAAGTAATTTATGAATTAAAAATCTTAGGTGAATATTATTCCTTGGTATTGTCAAAGCTTAAATAAATCTTTATACAGGAAAAGTATATACTTGGAAACTGTTCTTATGAAAGTATATGAATAAAATAAAATTGTACTATTCTTACGAAATTTTTCAGAAAAATAAACTGGAGCAAGGAAAAATTTTTCTTTGATCAGTTTAATTAATAAATAATTATTTAATTAGTTCAATTTTGTTTATTTCATTACTTTTTATAATATTTTTCTAGATTATTGCATTTTTCTGAAGTTAAATATTTTAATAAAAATAATTATGGTAGAGAAAAATGTTCACTTTCATTAAAATATTAAATTCAAGTAAAAGCATATTAACATAATTGAAAATAAATTTCTATTTCATTTTTTAGTTATACATATGCATAACGTAAAGGAAGGAATTAATACAATGGATGTAAATTTAATTGAAGAATTCACTTTTATTGAAGAAGTTATGAATAGATTTTAACATTTATTTGAAAAAATTTAACTCAAATATTCGAAAAGCTAAATTTGCTTACATAAATGTTTTTTAGTCAGAACACTATGTAAAACAATATTTTTCAACAATTTTCAACATACTTCAATACTAATTAAAAATAATTAGTATTTTTTAAAATATAATTATTTCAAATAATAAAAATGTTTATTCTCAAGTGTTTTGAATCTATCATATATTAAATAGCTTTAAGAAATGTTCCCGTAGATGGACTATGTAATTACTTTTTTCTCTTGTTATTTATTTTGATCGTTGTTGAGCGTTATGTCTTTTAAGGACGAGCAATGTGTAAAAAATGCAATAATTTATACTAGTATCATTTCAATTTTTTACTTGAGGTCTAAATTTCCAATAGAAATAAAATAGATTTAAAAATTCGAAAGACTCGACTCCTAATTTACATAAATCTTTATTATTAGTAAATTAAAAATAACTGACTGTATTTATGTCATTTTAAATATAAAATATACACATAAATACAACCTTATTTATTGAATACAATTTCTTGGCATTAAAATATAACTCTTATATTTAAAGTATTAGAATATATTGTATTTTAAATATAAATAATGATGCTTTTCTATATAAAACATGTACAACTTTAAATTCAACAAAAATTACTTCAATCTTTGGTATGTGTAAAACATGATATGAATAAATTGAAATGACTCGGAATAACCGAATGAAACAGCTCAGATCACGCAATTATTTCATATTATATTATTATATATTATTCATATATGCATTTATATCCACATCGTAGTTTAGGATTTCGTGATATCTTGGTAATTTTTTCCATTTTCTGCAACTACGGTTACACACTCATTCTGATCAAACTATTCTATTTTAGGTGAGTGATAGGAAAAATAAGTTCTAAAAGATGCGATTTATTTACTTCTAAAATTTGTTGCAAGAAAAATTCGTTTGCTGTAGTATAATTTTATTAGGATTTATAAAATAGTTTTATTCTTATCATAAGCATTTTCCATCGTAAGATTTTATATTCCCTTTAACAATCAATTTTGTATCAGTAAAATATAAGAAGTTATTCTAACAAATCGAACAAAAGAATTCATTTATTATGCAATTTGTTAATTTAGCGTTGATTCACCAATTACAACTGCTTAAAAGAAAGATAGTTATATGATTACATGAAAGATTTTTATAAAAATTATGAAATAATTTTAAATTTACTTTAATATTTTTAAGGATTTTTGTAATACTTCAGCAATTTTTCATGCATGAAATTAGTAGATTTGAGTTCTTTTTTTATTCAAAACATTAATCTTTTTTTTTTTAAAGTAGTAATTTTTACTAATATTTTTTAACTTTTTTTAAATAAGATTCGCCTCATTGCTACTAAAAATCAAATTAAAATACCTTTCGAAAATATTCCATTATTTTGAACTTAACGATATCTTACGAAAAGAAATTTTAGAAGTTTTAATCCATTAATAATTAATAAATAAATAATATAATAAATTTATAAAGTTTTCCTAAATCAATAAACTTTATACATTTTATTGCATTTCTGAAAAAATTACTTCTAAATAAAAACTATTTTTTAGAAAAATAATTATTTACATTTTATAGAAAATTTTTTTTAATATGAAGTAAATAAGAGTAAATATCCTAAAATGAGAATCATTCTTTACATTAATACGAAAGCATAGGTGCTTAAATTTAGTATAGAAATGCGACAGGAGTAAATTTGACACCTCTCTCACTTTTTGAGGATGCAAAATGAAATGGTTTCAAGTTCGTATTTAAAATATAAATTCATGTGTTGTAAAACAGAATAAAAAGAAAATTCTTGATTAGTCTAATGGATAAAACATTTTAGAAAAATACTCTAAAAGAAACAAATATTTCAGTCATCTAATGTTGCTAAACAATACTGGTATTCTTTCCTACAATCATTTCTTTCCATAGCTTTTTAGGTATACACCAAACTTCGATCAAATAAATTTTTTCTATGACAATATTCTTTAAAATATGCCTCTATTTAATTGCTATATCCAAACTTAATTTTAAATTGTAATCTGACTATTCGGATAAAATATTACATTTATCCTTCACATATAATGTATGAATGACTAAGATCTGAGACAAATTTTTAGTCATCTTATACCATAGATATTTTTAAAAGTTAGCTCGTAGTTTAGTATCAGTTAATCTAATTTTATTTCTAAATATGAAAGCATGATTTTGAGCTCAGTTAATGAAATTCTGTTGAAATTACTTTTGAAATCATTTATAAAGTTCATTTTAAATTTTCAAAAATTCTATACGTTTGAAACTTTTGAAATTTTTTATTTGATTATTCAATTTACCTACTTTTAAGAGGAAAATGTCAGCATAAAATTTCCAGAGTGTAAATTTCAACATATATTTGGCGAAAATCCTTCTTTAAGTTTTTGAACACATGCTTATATTTAAATTCTTCGTCTTAAAAATTTGAGATATTTTAATCCTCATTTAATGTTAAGATATCCTTAAAAGACTGGTACTTAATATCAGGCACATGAATATCTTCATGATACTTTTGAATATTTTGTGTCATTGCATTGAAGACAGCTCTATCCAGAAAGTAACTTAATTATCGGCATTTAGACAACTCATTTCGGGTCACGCTATTTTTGATACACCGATAGAATTTTATCGGCTCACTTCCGGGTACACAGTCCATGTATTGACGCTAATCTAAATTAACTGGTCTGGATCTGTGTGATTAGTGCTGAGCGAACATCTTTAAAGCAACAAAAGCTAGTGGATCGATGGCTTGCAAAATTAAGTAAATTATTTCTATCATGAATTGTTAATGAAATTATAATTTGCAGTAAATATGAAATGCATACAATTTTTTGGTTTTTCCTAAAAGTAAATAATGAAATTCTGCTCCTTTTAAATTACTAAGGGATATTTGAATTTTTTCTTAAGAATCCCATTGCTTCTTAACTAATAATTATTTTATAGTTTTAAATAATCGACCCATAAGAATAATCTTTCGAAGCGAAAAAAGCTTGACAGTTTTTAAAAAATATAATATGCATATGTATATAACAATTCAAGTGAGAAGCACATAATATACCAAAGTTTTGTGCTATCTTGAATAATTTTTCAAGTTCGATTGAAAAATAAAAATTAAACTAATTTAATATTGCAAAATTTGTAAAACTATGGATTGATCTATATGCAAAATGAACGCATTTTGGAAAGAAAAAAAAAGTAAAAATCCTGTTTAATATGACACCAGTTTCATCAATATGTGTAGATATAAGTTGGGAGATACAGACATTTAAACTATGGCAAAGTACTATAAATAGTCTCTAAAATCTTAATCAATAATTTTGAAATATTCTTCCGTAGTTTTTAAATGAACTTATAGGAAAAAATATTGGTTGCATAGTTCAAGGAAAGTTTAGCATTTTATTTTCAATACGTTGACATCCTTATCCGTCACGTAGTTATTCAAACAATATTCGGGGCTTGAAACGAACAATGGTTAACGGCAGGATAGACAATATACAATAAATTATAAAATGAATCACTTAAAGCATAATAAAATTTCACACTGTCAACTATAACGTACACAAAGTTATCATTACCTGCACATGAACTGTCAAGTGAGCTGAAATGCTTATCTTGTTTCTGTTTGTATTCCACTCACTCATGGGTACCAAAGGAGAGTCAATCCAGTTAAGAGCTTATATTATTAATTATATTGTACGCGTTCGTTAATTTCTCTTTCATTAGTCTGTGCTCTTTGACTCTCCTGTGTTAAAACATAATCATGCTATTCTTTAAACCTAGAAATAGTAATGATTTAATATGCGAATTCTTGTGGTATTAAATCTCGAATAAGTTGAATAAGAATAGTGTTATTCAAGTAATCACGCTCCCAGTCGTACTTTAGTTTGAGAAATTTATAAAGTCAATTATACTAGATTACCAGATAATTTCACTAAAAAAAACAATTAATATTTTGTATCAAAACCTCTATCATAAATGGCATTTTACACTTGCAGAAGAGCTGTGGTACTAGGATTTCCAAAATCTAATAACATTTTGCCACCGCATAAAAGTGAGATATTATAGAGAATAATTTTTCAAGAACGATAAAGTGGTTAAATGCTGTCCATTTTACTAAAGATGAGATTTTAAATTTGTATAATCGGTATCATTAAGTTCTCCGAAATTTCTTTGTATCATAATGAAAAAATCATTCTAAGTGTGATTCAACTAAGAATTGTTAATGATCATTTGAAAGTTTTACGTTTATTCTAAGTTCATTTAAAAAGTGAAATTTATTTCAAACTTTCTGAAATCATCTGTCAGTATTATGTTTCCTTTTTTTCCAGAAATTCATGTTTTAATATAATAGTACCCCCTGCATTCTTCAAATAAAATTCAAGACTTTTTAATTCAGTTGTAGGTACGAGGAATCAATTACAGAGGGAAATGTTCTAAGTCAGCTAGTTTCTTATTTTTGAATCAAAAGATTTCTTTAGTTAGAATTTTTTTAAATAAGAGTTTTACCCCATAGAAATTGGAAATTTGCAAGAAATAAGAAGGGTCTCGGGAAGACAATAATAAGACTTAGATATAAGATCTTCCATTGTTAAAAAACGATGATTTCGGTTTTACGCTAATAAGGGCCTGTGTGTATCAAGTGTGGAAGAGCCTAATTTTTGCAGTGTTCCAAATTTTAAGTATAGTAACGAATACATGCTTATTTCAGTTGTGGGTGAGTAAGTTTTTTTATTCTTATTTTGAAGCATAGAAAGAAAATATAATATTCCTCTTTCTTTTGTTTTGCGTTCGTAAATTGCTTACAAATGTATTACTTTGCATTACTTGTATTTTTTTACTCTATACTTTCATTTTTCCATTTGAAATAAAAAAGGAAAACAAAATTCGACCCTTACTATTTTGATAAGAATCGAAGAAAGGAAAATGAAAATCGATCATGATAATTTCACACTTCTATTTCCCGACAAATTCAGATTTCACAGATGAATAAGCAATAATTGCAATTTTGAAATCTGTAAATAAAATATAGCTTCATTTTCCTTGTACTAGGAAACCAAAATGATTATGGGTTCATTTGAAAGTTATTGAAACAGGAATAATTATTTTCGAATTGATTATTTTTGGAAGAGGGATAACTGCAAAATTATCAGATAAATACTTTGGCAACTTTTAAATTTTGCACTTCTAATGTTTCAAGTGCTCGTATTAAAGTACAATAGTAAAAAATTTCATTCTTGAGGATCACTCCTTCTGTTTTCAATCATTTGGCTAATATGTATATACATATTTTTAAAAAATTTCTAATATTTGGTTACTTTAAAGTAGCTAATTTTTTTTATCCTATTTTTAACTCAGGTGGAAACACTTATAACGTTTAGTAAAAAAAATAATAAAATAAAATAAAATAATAATGAAAAAAATCTTTTATCCTCACAGTTATAATATTTTATTTGAATAAAATCAAATTGAATGGTTTTCATTTGTTTTTAATTGTTAGACATGATACTACGATGAATGGACAGCTAATGATATCCCGCATACTCATATATGAAATTCATAAATAAACTTGCTCCAGACGTAATCATATTCCTTTTGTTGGTCATCAGTACAATTAGTCAACCACGAAACACATTGTATCCCCGTCATTCAAGTGGTATATCATCATTCAAATACATTACTAATGACCTATTGATTTTAAATTCTACAGGCAAGGGTATTTTAGTTGATTGCAATGGCTTTTCTGTTTCATGTGCCTTTATCATTGATTGATTATGTACAATTTAATGGCACAAGACCATGCCTAGAACAATCTGCAGTCATTTCTTTTAAATAAAATTTAGATTTTATAAAATAATATTAAAAGCAAAATAACTAGATACAATCTAGGAATTTAGTAGGACGTAAAAAGGCAAAGGAATTGTGGTTTGAGGAATTTCTCCAATGAGATCTTGTAACTTTAAAAAAGTAGAATTAAAATATGCAAGATTTTAAAGATCAAAATTAGGGAAGTCAGTTAAAATGTGCTGAACAATGTATGACACATTGCATGTAGTACAATAGGGCTTCGGATCACTTAAGAACAGGTGTTTATGAGTAAAATGAGGGAAACCAACACAAAGATGAGTGAGGTTTACGTCAGATCTGCGAAATGTCAGAATTGACTATGGAATTATATTTGGTATGATAAGATGTAATTTGTTCACAGTTTATAAATTCCATAACTCCTGCCATTAGGATTGAATAAATTTTTTATAATAGTTTTTCAAATTATGCAGTGGTACAGCTTGTTGTAAGTACTGGCACGGTTTTTTTTTTTTTTTTTTTTTTTGCTGCTTTACCTGCTTTATCATTCCCATATATACCTATAGGACTAAGTATTAACAAAAGATCATTTCATAAATTTGGTTTCATAAAGTTTCTAAGATGGTAAAAATTTGAGATATTACAGTATGATAATGTATTTCAATATTTTTTAATGCTTCTAAGACACTATCAGTATATACGCAAAATTTATAATGTTCATAGTCGCATAAAAGCTTTAGTGCATGATAAATTGCTGTAGCTTCAGTAGTATATATTGGACAAACCTTCTTAAGGTCCAAACTGTATGAATTGTTTTCAAAAAAATAAACTCCATATCCAACATAATCAAAACTTTTGGAACCATTCGTAAAAACAGTAATGTATGAAAAATACTGATATTGAGATAAAAAAAAAATGTTACTAAAGAACTGGTTTTGAATTTGATTTATTATAGCTAAGAAAAGAGTTAATATAGTTTACTGCAGAGTTATTCCAAGGAATACTTTAATCAATGGTATGAGCACGTGCATCATGTAGCTCAGAAAGTCCAAGAAAGGATTTGAACTAGGAAGTGGGGAGTATTAAATGATCAAGTGTGATAAAGTTTCATTAGAGCAGGAAAAGTGCTCTCAGAACGCAAAAGATGATGTAGAACTTACATGATTTTAAAATATTAATTTATAGTCAGTTGTTGGTGCTTTTAATTCAGTGGCAATTGATGACAAGTGACATAAAACATTTGTGCAGGTGAAGTACGAAATGCACCTGCATATAACCTTTTTCAGAAAGATAAACTGTGCCTAGTCTACGTAAGACAGATTATCTCTATACAATAGAACTATAATCAACTCGTGAGAGTATTATGGTTTGATAAACTCAAAGTAATGATCTGTGACCAACTCCATAAGATGTGTTGGACAGAGCCTTGAGAATATATAAGTGATCCCTCCCAATTCTTCCGTAAATATAGAATATGGAGAAAGAAGTTAATGTCTTATAGAAAATTACTCCAAGAAATTATACTTGATTCACCATGGAAACTGATAAATTTGCAATCTTAATATTAAAGTCTATATGTAAGCTAGTTTTCCAGGAAAAATGTAGAAATATGCTCTTATTTGGAAATAAGTTATGTCCATTTCTATCACTACCTTTTTATTAGTTGGCACATATAACTTTTTTATAATATTAGCAAGATTGTGGACTGTTGTCTGCAAATGATGCTGTATAAGATGCATCTTCGATTTCTGACTGAAAATCCTCAACATATAACAGATCAAGGAAGTTGATAGAGAATGTTGCTAATATGTAAGTTGAAAAGAATTATGCTCAAAGTGTTTCCAGGGGATCTCCCTCAGATTGAACAAAAAGATCAGATAGAATTGATTCTATGCGGACTCTAAGAGTACGCAACTGTAAAAAGAGATGAATAAAGATCGGGAAGTTACCCCTTAAGTCAAAGTTATGCATTGTTTGGAGAATACCATATCACTAAGTGTGATCTTTAGCATTTTTTATATAAAAAAAGATAGAAACGAGATGGTTTCTTTTCACAAAAGCATTGCATATTTGTATTTCCAAATGCACAATATCAAGTGTTGACCTTTTACTGAAACCGCATTTGAAAGATGATATACACTGTTTTTTTTTTCTAAAATATATTAAGGTGGGCATTGACAAGTTCAAATGTGTCACAAGGACTAATGTACTAGGTAAGGCTATTGGATGGTAGCTCAAAAGGTCTGAAAAATCTTTACTAGGTTTTAAAATAGAAATAAGTGTCGCTCCTCTCGCCACAAACTAGGATAAGTTTATTCCTTCCAGATTCTATTGGACAAAAGTAGTAGGTTTGACAAAGAACCTAAACTAAGAAGATGTAGCAATGCATAACTTATGACATCCTGCACTTGTGTTACGTGTTTGTCGTACGGCTTCATTAATTCAAATATCTTGAAGCTACAATTGTATAAATATGTTTCTTAACTCAGAAAACTTATCAGGGTTTTTTCAGCAACAAATTTCTTAAGAAAACTTGGACTACTTGATTACTCGCAAGGCACATCAACAAAAGATTCTCCAATGACGTTAGCTATATCAACAGAAAAGGAGAATGAAGTAGTCTTGGGAATAGAAAATTCTCCATATTGTTGCTTTAACTCTTCACCACAACTTCTTGCTTAAATTTGAGGATATTTGAGATGTATAGGGGAAATGTATGACTTCCAATATTCTCTTTGAACATGAAGCCTGGTTTTATGAGCAATGGCCATAGTTTTTTTTTTTTAATGTTAAAAGATTCTTATAGTTAGGATATCTCCTAAAATTGCCCCATAATTTCTTTTGGTTTTTTATTAGTTAATTGACAAACTTCATTTTACGATGGTTTATATAATGGTGAAGAGAAAGAGAACACTTAAAAGCATTTATGTTAGCTACATTTATCAGAGCTGAAACGCAGCTTTTAACAGCTTCATCCACTGAACTTGTCTTGACCATAGATTCAGAAATCATTTCTAAGTGTGAAAAGATATCTCAGTTATCCCGATGAAGTAATTAAGTAAATCCAAGAAACGACTGATTATAATCATCATGAGGGATGGTAAAAGTAAAGTTATCACTATTGTAGAGGTCATTTTTTATAGTAATTTTTAATAAAAGGAAACAGGAAACAAATTGCCAAATCTAGAAAATGAAATGTTTTAGTTGGTTCATGGATATAGGTTTTTTCCTCATTAACCAATCAAAGAGAGTTGTCTGAAATGAAATGCTCTAACATCCGACCACGAGGATTTGATCTCTCACGTAATATGGTGGACATTAAAATCACCTTGCAAAAAGAAAGGGGGAAGAAGTTTTCTTACTAAATCATTAAGTGCATCTAATTTTATGGTGTTCAGCGACGAGTCTCAGTTCTGTTTGACTAATGATAGTCACCGGTTGAGAGTATGGAGGCGTCGGGGAAATGCCAATTAGACCACTATTGCTGAATGCCACACCATTCGTCAACGTGGAATAATGGTTTGGGGTGCAATCAGCTACGATAGCAGATAATCAATAGTACGCATCAAAGGCACATTGACGTCACGACGGTACGTTGATGAGGTGCTGCAACCTGTTGTGCTATCTCACCTTCAGCAACTGCCAGATAGTATTTTCCAGCAGGATAACGCAACATCGTACACGGCACTTGTCAGAAGACAAGCCTTGCAGAATATCCAGTTGCTTCCTTGGCCTGCGATGTCTCCTGATCTTTTCCCGATCCTGTCGGGGACGGGATTGGATGTCGTTTGTCTGTTATCCCCCAGCCTTCGTCAGAGGACGAACTGTGGAGAATGGTTCAGACCATATGGGCTTCTATCCCCCAGGACACTGCCCGCACGTTAGTAGACTCTCTACCTCACAGAGTGTCTGCTTGCATTGGTGAGAGAGGCGGCCATACTACTTGCTGATTTTCTGCATATTTCGTCAATGCATACATTTATCTTTTTGTAAATAACATCACTTATTTATACATGCATGCTCTGTCTCTGTATCAATTTTTATCACATTCTATCCAGGATTTCATGGTGTTGCATTTCCTATGTCAGACAGTGTAACAACGCTAAACAGACCTTATACACTTTTAATGCATAATTGATGTGTACTCCACCTTTAAGGACTCACTCAATTAGTGCAAGATCACTTGATCCATTTGAGCTGATTGATATGAAGAAGATCACAACTCAAATATTGTTTACCTAAAGCAGAGGCCAAAGTAATGGATTGATTTCTGGGGACCTCCATTACTAGAATCTTTCTTTCCAGGGACATGGGTCTTCACGCACGGCAAAAACGCTGGTGATATCGTTCCCGAGAGAAGTTGATAGCAACAGGGTGGCAATAATTACTCAAGGGAATCCTCAACCTCTCGCGAGGCTACCACAGTGGTGAAGAAGAGAAAATGAAAGTAAAAGAGAAAAAGAGGGGAAAAGAAAGAAAAAAAACAGATCAGTCGTGTACCTCGAGATTGTGACTTCCATGTTTACTTAAAGAAAATAAACCCCTTGAGGGGCGTCATTAACATTAAAAGTGTTCAACATCTTTCATTTCGAAAAGAAACTCAACTTTAATCACATTTTATAATTATGTGAATCTAAGTTACGTACTATATTAATTTTTGAAATAATGGCTCAGAAGGTAATAATGATTGAAAATTATAAACACATTTATTAAATAAAGTCAAGCTTGGTTCGTAATAATTCTAAGTTTTCAATATTTTGCTTCATTATTTTTTATACATAATAAGTAATCTGAATTTTTTCACGATATGTTACTATCAAATGAATTATTAAAAAGAAGGGGAAACTTAAGCGAGTTCATAAAAAGTTAATCCAAGTTGAAAATATAAATAATTGATCATTTAACAAAATAAATGGTTTAAAATAATTTATATTATTAAATAATTTTTAATTATATAAATATACAATAATTTTAATTATGTAACACTATACAAATCTGAATTTGTACGTATATTCACTATTCATGTAAATACTACTACATTATATAAATTGTAGTAATAAAGATTTTGTTACTCAATTTTCTAATGATTACAGTAGAAAATTCAGTAACAAAAACTTTTGAAAATACTTAAAAGACAAGAAAGTTATAACTTTCCAATTGCTAGGTTATAATTTGTTATAATTATTTTTTAAATCATGCACAAATTTATTTTTAATACTAAAAATATTTTCATAATTAACATAAATTCAGTTAAATGAATCACAACAATTTAAATTTATTGATTACTATCAGTTCTAGAAACCTATTCAATGAAAAATTACATTAAATTTGAAGTATTTTAAAGCTTCTAAAAATTAAAATTTGTTTTTTTCATGTTATCAAAATGGTATTAAATTGCCCTTTAAATATAAAAATACATTTTAAATGTTACCATTACAATTCATTTATACATATCAAAAGTAAATATATTTAAAGTGAATAAACTAACTGCATATCCAAACAAAGATCACGAGCTTTAGTTGTGATAGTATAAATACAAACAGAGTTATTAAAAACATTCTTTTATAATATTCCTGGAACACATTAGATTTTAAAATACTGGGCAGTTATATTGTAAGAAGAATCAAACACAATGAAGAAAGTACTTAATATTTCGACTGTTTTAAAATATATTGACAAAATTTCCCCATAGAATGTCACAAATGAATGAGAATGCGAAAATTTCTTGACAAGTATGATGTAATCCATGCTTATCCAACCGTAACCGCAGGCAGCTATGAAAGTGTCAAGTGAAATAAATTTATAAGCATGAAATATTTGGTCGAAAAATTCGGTTAAAAATACTATTACAAATACGATCTAAGCTATCATTTTTAATAGGATGAAAATTTTAGATTACTTTGTGTTTTCAATAATTTTTCAAACTTGATTAAAAAATTTATATTTTAAAAAGTTTAAAATTAAAAAACTAATTAAAATTTGTTTACATTAAAAAATACGTTAAAAGAGAGATAGTTGTCTTGAAAATGTTATCTCGAAACCATTTTTGAAATTCAAACATTCTCTTTGTAAAAGTAATTTGAAGAAAATCTGATTGTGAAAATACATAATAAATTTGAAGCAAATATTTCATACGATGTTTAATATTCAAGAATACTATTCAAAAGTTTCTAATATTTTTTTTTCTTATCAGACTATAACCATTTAAAAAAATCAATCGAAAAGAATTGGAGAACAAAATTTTTAATTTTAAATTTTGTGATTCAATGATGGAAAAAATAACGAGAGAGATAATATAGAAACAAGTTAATTTCTAAATTTTATTCTTGGCTATTTATTTATTGAAAACATTTTCTTTTTATTTATTGAATACAAGGTCACTGAAGAATTAACTTCTTTATTACATATGACATAAGCAATCAAGATCTTTACATAAGCAGTAATAAAAAATATATTAAACTTACTTTTCCTCATTACAAATATATTTTGTATAATTACTGACAAACTGTCTACATGACAAATGTTTAAAAAAATGATGTACTTGCACACCAATAGATATTCTAAGTGCGTTTAAAACTTAAAAGTAATAAAATATACCTAAATTTAAAAAAAAAAAGAAAAAATTTCCATATGTGGATATTATTCAACAGATTGAAAAGATTATCAATTTTATGAAACCAAGTAAATAAATACCAATTTCAGAAATATTTTTTTTCGACTTTCAAAGATAATTGCGTCTAAATATTTGATATATTTCCGAAATTTGTATTTTGTAAAAGGAAATAAAAAGTCAAATTTACTTTTAAGTTTCCTTATTTCAGCAAATTTTATTCTTCATTCATATTTAGAAAGCACACACACGTCTTCATATTAGAAATCAAGTACTCAGTAAATATTTCAAAATTAACAATGTTAAAAATTTAAGAAATTTCATACTACGGCTAGAAATTTTACAAATAATAATTCGTTAAATAGGCATAGTAGACTTTAGTAAAAAAATTTTTTTCGTCTATAAATGATTCCTCTTTTCAAAGTTATGTGCTATCAGTTTTTGAGTAAACTTTTACCTGTGATTAGCTTTTGTCAAGAATTAAACATACTTTTAAAAAATCACATTTAATGAGCTCATTCAAATAACAATTGGATTATCAGAATTAAAACTTTCATTGAGCTAAATATAGAAGCACCTATATTCCTTAAAAACATTTCGGAATATCTTATAATTTTTCTTATTTTAATAATTTCTATATTATTTAGATAAATTATGCTTTAACTAAACATGCTAATAATATATATTCTTTTATTTTTGCATAGCTATTATCACTATTTTATTTTATATGTTACAAAACTCTCTCTCTTTTTTTTTTTTTTTTTTTTTTGGTGTTGTCTAATAGGGCGAGATCTTTACTATAATTTTTGTAACTATTTTAAGGATTATTTCTGGTTTCGTCGGTTAAATATCAAAAATACATGATACATTTGAGTTTACTGAAATAAAAATATATATACATAATTTATGTCCTATTCCAGAGCTTCATAGATCGAAAAAATTTCTATTTTAATTTAGTTTTATTGCTTTATTGTAGACAGTTAGATATAGTAGAAAATATTATTCCATCTATTCCTTCATCTGTTTAAAGTGTCAGTAAAGTTAAAAAATGTATATAGCTTTAGTTTTCTTACTCTAACGAATATGTCACAAAATAAAATGAAGTAACTACAGCGAAATATTGAGATATTATTTCAAATAAAAAATATTTGGAAATTTTTATTACTTTATTAATGTATTAATATTCTTTATGAAATAACAATAGTGCAATGTGCAATAACAATAGTGCATGATAGTGCAATTTCTAAATTATTTAAAGTGTTTCTAGAATCATCACATTTACATTGAAAAAAAAAAGCTTTAAGTATTTTGACTTGTTTTTGAATTTTACGAAAACATTTTAAATAAAATAACCATATTGAATAATTTTGAATCCTTCATGCACATATATTTTTATATTTAATTATAACATTTATATTATTATTATATTTAATTATATATATATATATAACATTTATATTATTATTATATTTAATTATAACACACACACATTTACATTATTATTATTATTTTATTTAATTATATAAGATAATCGGCGGGCATAATAAATTTTGGTATAATTTGGAAAACATTTTCATGGTTTATCGGTTACATTTTAAAAGCTTAGATTAAAAGACCGAATTTTAAAAGCGAAGATATTTTATTAAGAGCTGGCTGAATTCCTTATCATTTCAAGAATAAGGAAACAAAAACTAATAATTTAAAAATGTATATAAAATATTATTTATAAATTAAATAAATTTATTACATACCACATATTTATATCCATAGAACACAGAAGATGTCCATTAACTAATTCAGCTAACTAAAAATCGATTTTAAAAATAAAAGCAAATCACCAAAAAGTTAATCTAAAAACTATTTTTGATTAATCTTATCACTGAATGACTGACGCTTCCATGGCTAGCAATAATTTTCTAAATTGCATACATTTCCTTCCTATGCCCCATCATCCCCGCTTGCAGTCATTAGCCATGAAGAAATCACACAGGCTATCAAAAAAATAAGTGCCATGTACTTGTTTGCAATGAGACAATGGGAAATAATCATGACAAAGGAAAAACTTATGTACGTAGATTCACTAACTTTGCGTTAAGCACACGTACACCTCATTCAAATACTCCATTTATTAGTAGAAATACGCAAATGCGCATAATTCTTACTCGCACAACCAAAAAGAAACAGAAACGTATTCGTTTCGATGCAAATATTTAAATCAACTGAAACTTTTAAATAGATTTCCATTTGGTGCTTCATTGATTTTTCATTTGTCTCGTCTCATACAATTAATCAAATGAAGAATAGATACTTGATATATAGGTGTATGGATTTAACTTTTATCTAGACATTAATTTCGGAATTGGGTATTTTATAATGAAAAAAATCCAATCATTTCGCAATTTAAAACATCATGGTTTAACAGTTAATATTATTTTAAAAGCAACAGAAATCGATACAAATGCATTAAGTTATCCTTTAATTATAAAGAAGAATGGAAAAATCTAATTCAATATTTTAAATAGAATTTTTTCAATATGTTTCAATTTTTTAATTCGTATTATTGTAGAATATTCTAGATCAGTTTATTTTCAATCTGATGTAAAGTAATTAAAAGTTTTGCAGAGTTTCAAATTACAAAAATATTGCTTAAATAATTCTCTTACCATGTTACCTTTTTTTATATTTAGGTTATTTGGCTTGTTCATTACTCTATGAGAATTTTTAGCAATCACGCTTACTTGGGAAAAGCTATATTTCTCTAGATTGGACCTAAGCAACCTACGAAACGCGTGACATATTTGGCATGTGATACAATTTTCATTCAATTCATTCTATGACCTGCTCTACTACAAGTAGAGCTATGAAGGACAAAATTCGCATTAAAGTTTTAATTTTTTATTAAACTATATTAAACAAATACTTTATTTCATGTTGTTTATTTTTACATTAATATAAATATCGTTTTTTCTTGTATAATTAATATATGACAAAACCATAAAATTCTATTTCGATCGATATTCTGAAACTCTGTACTGTATACTGTCACTAGAATTAAATCCAATTGTTTCAAATATTTTCTATAATGTGGCACTCTAAAATATATTTATAGATTAATTTAACACGCCACAATGACAAGTTTGCCGTCCTTGCTAGTTTTCTAATTTTGGAATTTTTTGTGGTATTTATTGAAATAAATAATAATTTATCATACAAAAAATTAAAGAATGCTGTTTGTTGAAAAATTATCAAAATTATTACATTAAATTCTTTATTTTAAAACTTTTATTATTGCAAATTTTATTTTATTTATGATAATTTTATGGGTTTTTTCTAAAATAATATATGTATAATCGGATAGTTTAGTGATGCCTAATATCATGTATTTACATAGAATAATATTTATATTAATAATTTAATTCCAAACTGATAGTAAGGTTAAAACAATTTAAATTAAAAGCATAAATAAGAATAATATATTACATATATTAAAGGTTTTTATATTTGTCTTATTTTGTGGTACTAGCTTTCAACAGTTTTATTTAATTTTATGTCTAATACTCTGCACTTGATTCAGAATTTATCTACTAAATTACTCACCAACTAATATATTTCTTAAACTATATATTTTTTTTGTTTCTTGAGTTGTGTGTATAGTTTATTTTTGGTTTAATTTTAAGCTGAAATTTATCCCTTAGATATAAACTGTATTAGAACTTTTATTATTTTAAGCTATTTGATAATGAGAGAGGTAAAGTTTTTAAGTTCAATTTTATTAACATTATGATAATTACAAAGTTATGCTCTCTATGTTTACCGACAAGTTCTAACTAGTTCTATTTGCATGGTTTACCTAGATGCACATTCAGAAATGTTTTGATTCCTTGCATTTTATAAAAACACTTACAGATTATAATATTGAAATAAAAACTGTTAAAAAGAAATAAACCGATGTAACCTGAGTATGAACTTGATTCATAATCCTTTCAGACCATAATTTTCTATCATATGAAAAAAATGAAATTAAATAATGACAAATGAAAAACTATTGTAATTATTATTAAGTGAAAAAGAAGTTGTTTTTGTAAAATTTCGAAATTATATAAAATTTTTTATGCATTTAATTAATAAATAAGTTTATTTGAAAATTATAGAATACCATGCAATTATTTTTTAAAAAAATACTATGTTAAACTATTTTTAAATACTATGTTATACTATTATGTTAAGTATAATTTCAGTAACATAAACCTTGACAAAAATTAATAATAAAGCATTTAATATATTGAAATCTAGGTAAAAATTTACTGTACTTCACCCTTGACGACTTATTCAAAAAATTACCAAAAATCTCGCCATTTTGTACAAGCGAGGTTGGAATTGGTCTGAATACCTCGTCTGCGATTGGCCGGAATTGGTTGGGTTACCAAAAAATGATATTTATAGTCAAATGTGGAAAAATCGCGCCAAGGGTGACCTTACTGCAAATCTCATCCGATATCTATCCACTGTGGGTAAAACTATACTTTATGGTGCTCTTTGGCAAACATGGCGATTTATTTTGGTGCCATTCCTGTTCGCGCCGATTACAGTTGTAAACAGGTATGGTTGATATTAAAAAAATAACCCAACGTTCGTTGAATTTTCTAAATTCTAAAAACGATAAACCAATCAGAGCCTCGACTGGATCTAAACCAATCAGAATACTATTCGGTTTTACCCAGCTTGGCGATCAATCGCGATCACAACTTGGCGAGAATCAAAGTGGTACCCTAAAGTATAGTCTAACCCCACTGTCTATGTAAAAATCTTCAGAAATATAATACAGACGGATATTCATATGATACACAGCATACTTTATTTGCTATGTTAAGAGCCATGCTGTGTCAATATTTACTATTTTTTACTTTTATATCATTTAACAATTTTTAATCCATTTCACTTTTATTCGTAGTAAATAATTAGAATAATAAGAAGATACTTCCTGATATATCAACGATTTTGAGATAATTTTTATAAATTTAAATTAAAATAGAACATTAAAGAGGAAAACCAATTTGACATTGAATAAATAAATTTCTTCAAGAACGTTAATTTTAATATTTTCTTTCCTTTGTATAATGTTGCAGTTGAATTTAAAAATTTTTATTTTAATTTATCATTAGCATACACAATGTGGATTAAGGATATGTAAGCCATAGTATTTAATTTGATTAAATGTTGGTTATAATAATACTTTTACATTTATCAGTAGTTTACTGTCGAATATTGTTAGTGCTTTATGTACCATGTTCTCCAATATAATTAAATCACTTTTTCAAGACTTATTGAATGCAATTTTCATGTCTATTATTCATTTCTATTGTTTTCTCGTGATATAATTTTTAGTTTATTTGTTTCAAATTATGATGAGTCTTGTCTCAATTATACTCAAACATTGTGAAAATAAATGTTTTTTTTTAAATTGTAATATCTGTAATTGTTTTTCAGTCTGAAATATTTCCATGACTTTATTATTATTTTTTTATTATTTATTTATTTTTGGAGAAAAGTATGCTCTACAATAGTATTTTTCATATTTTAAATGTGTTTTTGAGTTAACTAAGAAATTTCCTTTCATTTTATGTAATATCAAGATTAAAAAAATTTAACACGTCATTAATTTTTTTACTTTCATCTCAGTAAAAATATCATTTTATATCCCTTTAACAATATTTGTATGAAGTAACCGTGTATTACAATAATTGTTCCATCTTAAAGGAATTTAAAAACTTCTTTTAAAATACCATTAAAATAAAATATTGGTAAATAAATAAAGTCTAATTTCCTATGAAAGTTTCCTAAATTATTAATTTTTATTTTTCTCATCTTATACATTGAGCATACTAACAGCAAAAGGTTCTACCATAGGAACTTAATAAAATAATTTCCTCCATTCTTATTTTAGCATAAACTTATTTGCTAATATGAAGTAAAAGTATCGGATTATTGAACAATAAATCATAAAAATTTTCTCAATGTTGTTTTATGTTGAATTATTTTCTTCCCGTGGAATTTATTCACATATATTTTTCTTTCCAAGTAAAAATATTTTTAAGAATATAATGGAAATTCTTAACAGCCTCACGTTTTCTCATTCAAATTTTTCATCAAAAAATTTCCTTCGATGAAAGTATTTAAAAATTTATGTTACTAAAATTTCATACAACTTAACATTAATTAATTAGTAACTATAAAAATCATGCAAATTATTATTTAAACCTAGCATAAAATATTTATAAAATTAATATACGTAAACTTGTTATTATAATAAATGGGGTTTTTTTTTTTTTTTTTTTTTTTTTTTGTTCAATGACGAATTTAAAAATTTCGTGGGTTAATGGACCATGAAGGTCACAGTAGTTTGCCACAAATTATCGTAAAAACCAAAGTTAGTTTATGCCACTAGTGGATAGCAATTTTTGAGAAATGGGAGGTTAAAGTGCTACTCGTAGATTTGGTATTACAGAATTTGTTTTTTTGATCTCGTACTATCTTCAGTAAGACATAATCAAAAGATTATACGATATCTTCCTGGTTATTCACCGACTTATCTTATCTGAAATAAATGATCTAAATATTTGGAACCAATTTTTGGAAATAAGTGATGGAAATAATGTAAATAAATGAATAATTTTTTTTAAAAAAAAATTTCTGTCTATGGCTCTTCGTTTGATTTTTTGGCAAAAATTGGTATTGTTAACAAATATTAAATATTGAAAATTATAATTTTTTCATAATAACGGTTAAAATTATTCAAATTTTTTTACGATTAAAACATATCCTGTAGCCCAATGAACAACGTAAATATGGATAAGAGAAATTAGTTTGGCATTTAACGGATGATGGTTCCACTGAGTATTTCCGATTCGTCTCACTAGATAGGAATTTAATCGAATGAAAACTTTAAAGAAAATTCTGGTGTAATAAATAATCTTTTTCCTTTTTTTGTAATAAAAGTAAATATAAGAAAATATAAAAACATAAAATGATAAATGGAATGTGTTTTTTTTACAAATATACAAGAGACGATAAAGAATAGCTTAAGAAAGGAATTTCTACGTCATCAAAAACAGAATCCGCATTTTATAGAGAGTTTCATGGAGAAATAAGTGTTAAGCACATCATATATATATATATATATATATATATATATATATATATATATTAACTTTTTAATTGAATATATATATATTCAATTAAAAAAGTTAAGTTATTAATAATGATTTAAATGCTTATTCTAATTTATTATTGTCTATCATTAATAAAAAATTAGAATGAGCATGAGCTTGGTAAAACAGCTGATAAAATTCAAATAAACAATTGAGAGTCCTTATCCAAAAATTCTTTCTCTTGTAAGCATTATCATTGAATAATATAGATTGATATTACAATTTTAGGAAATAGTTTTGTTAATAAACTTTAAATTTTATTAAAAGTTCTCGCCTACATATTTACATGTAAAATTTTTGTATAAAGCATATACATAAATCATAAACTATAGTTTTAACTTTATATTTAATAGAATCAATCATCAAAAATGATAAAAATGTAAATTGTATCTGAAAGAATCACTACATAATCACTTATTTGGAAATAGTAAAAATATTTGGTAATTTATGTTTACATTTCTCAAAATAAATAGCACAAATCTGACATTCCGACAAAAAATTTGTTTTCAACGTGACAATAAGTTTAGCTATTGTTTTTATGATATTTATAAATCTTTGTCTATGTATTATAATAAGAAGAGTTTAATCAGAAAACCAATTAACAGTGCTTCTTAGAAACAAAGTAATTCATTTTTACTAGAACTATCTTTAAACTATCTTTTTCTTTAATTTTTTATAATTACTGCTGTAGAGGTAAAATTTAGAATTGAGGCAAGGAACTTTTTTTTAAATCAAGTTTAAAATTTCATAATTTTTTATCATTACTAATCTAATGTTACAAATAATAATATTATAATAAATATATTATACAAATGAAACATAATATTAAAAATTTAAAACAAGAAAACAAGACTTATAATAATTAGTATGGTTCTTAATATATAAAATGAAATCCGTGGACACATTAACTAAGAAATTAAATTGGTGTTCATTATAAAATTTGAAAATATCGTAAAATAAAAAATTCTTCAAATTTTTATAATATTTAAATTCTTTGTACCATAAAAGATTTTTGAAATGAGTTATTTCAACTTATGATGCACATAAAAAAATAAGTTTATTAATTATTAA
>JAPDSC010004910.1:0-22215 GCA_026290005.1 Latrodectus geometricus | reverse complement strand
AATGCTATGCTTTTAAAGAACTAGATTCAGATTTCATTGTTTCAGACAACTCAAACGATTCTTTGCAGCAGAAGCATTTTAAGTATCAACAATTGAAATAGGTCATCAACCAACCGTGACTTCCAGTTCTGCATTCAAATTTAAAATTATGTCAGTTTAAATTTTTGTGTTTTCACTGGCATCACTTTCTTTGTCTCAGTAACTCTCGATTCAAGTTTTTGAGGATATTATTTAAAAATTTACTTCGAAATATTCTTGTTGAAACTGCATACAAGTGGCTGATTTTTACGAAACTATAATAAGGAACTGCTGGACGGAATATATTAATCGTATAGCTTATGATTTCAACAATATTATCAAAACTGTTGATCCTCAAGATTTTTTAATAGATATTTAATATTTAGTGTAATGAAGTTGTCTAGAAATTTATTTCTTCATAATATTAAAAAAAAATCCAGAATTAATTTTGATTGATTCACTTACGTCAACTATATTTTCATTTTACAAAAAACGAAATTTTATTTAAAATTTTAATGTGTTTAAAATATTGTTTGACATGAAACGTAATTTTTTAAACAAAGTTGTAGTTTATTTTACTTGCAATAAGCAATTAAAACTATTTAAAAAATCAATCATAAATGTTTTAATCATTTTTCTTATTATTAAAGCAATATAAATTTTTTTAGTTATAGAATAGTATTGTTAGAGAAATTATTTAAAGTTACTTGAAATCTTGATTTAAAATTTTTAAATCAAGAAACACTCTAAAAATTATTTTTATTTTCAAAATTATATAATAAGCATAACTATTTCTGGTAAACAAATATTAAAATGGCATATAAAATTGTAAAATGTTCGTGCAATATTTTTAAAAATATTTCAAGAAGAAATATGGAAATGGTAAGAATATAATATTTCATTCTTAATTTTTCTAAATTGTACTCTCAAATCATCAGTTATTTTTCAGACAATGTTAAAATTATTTTCTCGAATTTTTAAACATAAAAATTAAATATTCAAATAATAAAACTAATTTGGGCAATTTATCAAAAAAAAATAAGCTCTATAGTCTTGTATTATTTTCTTCCAAGATCAAAGGCCCATACAGTTACTGAAATTATTCAAGCAGACATTTATTCACTTAAATATTTATTAATTTTAAAGACCTTGTTTATGAAATTACTCAATCTTTTCCTTAAATTTACAAGTTAAAAGTACTTAACTGAAGAAAACCTCCTTTATTTAATCTTAAAATGACGAAAAAGAATGAAAAGATAAGATCTTAAAATGAAGGTGAGTATGGATTAAAATGACCAAAAGAAACGAAATAAAATGCACGCGATCTCACATGCTAACACCCGATCTCGTGTTTACAATTTTGATCACTTCAACATGCAAACGTGGGACGATAATGACAGTCAGAATATCTTCACGAAATCCGGAAATACTTTTTGGCTTGAGAGAGATAACGGTTATATTCCTGAAACTTTTCACCAACAATTTTCGTAATTCTTAGCAATAGAACTTTCCAGAGAAACTACATATAAATGTCCACAACTAAACAATTTTCTCAATGATATTGGCTTCAAACTCATATTGTATGCGTGGCTTTTAATTTTATTTGTTAACTAAATTTAGTTTTCTCGATAAAGGCCGCGGTGTCTTGGTTGGTTAGTATTGTATAACCAATCACATATTTCGAAAGCAGAAGGCTCTAATCATATTTATCTTTAATAAAAGTAGTTCATCTCAAAGTTCATATAATCATCTATCATGAAATGAACGATTCTACATTTATTAATTATAAAATCAATTCATTCAGATTCGTATAAACTTAACTATAAGTAACGTAATTAATTTATTAATGCACAAGACAATCAAACCATAATACGTATCCCAATTATAATTAAATATACATTTAGCATTATTTTAATACAATCCATTTAGTAGTTAAAAAAATTGCCTTTCGATACAGTTCTAAAAAAATTGAATTAAATAAATATAAATAACATTATGAAATATTTTACGGGATTTCAGAACAAACATTGGTACAATAATAATTATATACTATGTCTAAAAAAAGATGATTTTTCTTGGAATTTTATAATTTATAACTCTAGTGGTAAATATTTTCAAACTAAAAGCAAAAATCAAACCAAAACTGACCAAAACACCGATATGAAGAGCAGCTTCGGTAGTGTCAAAGCTAACTGCAACCAAAACCAGTCTCGAATAATCCACGCAACTCCAGGAAGACTGATGAAAGCTAAGCACCAACCGAAATTAATGGCGACTCCAACCATGGATCGGTAAGCGGGACTCACCATTTCGATGACTGAAAAAGAAAAATTGCATTTCAGTCAAGTGATAATTTTAATTCTTTCATTAGTATTGTCACTTCGCATTTCGTTGTTTTGCAATTTTTAAATATGCTGTCTCGAAGTAGAAAAAATCTTTCACTAAAGTAATTGTTGTTGTTGGAAAATTTGTTAAGTTATATGTGAAATACTAGGTTCGCGAATTATTCAAATATTTATATTTGGTTGGGGAAAAAGAAATCCATTATTTTTACGTGAACTTTATGTAACTTCTTTTGGATTCACTTTGTAAAAAGGGTTAAAACAGCTTTCATGTGGATTTTTAGGTCTTGCGCGTTACGACTGCTGACATGCAGTTAACTTCGATCATTTTTGATATTTTATAGACATTTTTGACGATGCTGTATCCACATGGGAGGTGCATCTCTAACATCAAAAATAACCGAACGGAATCGACGAAACAAAAATTGTACGTAACTGGTTGTTACAGTCTTATATAGGACGATAAACACCTTTCACAATTTTAGCCACCCGGCTATCTTTTTCACCGTTACAAGAGAAAAACGAAAATGTATCGAATTATCTGTTTGTTGTCTTCCATTTTTAAAACCTTGTACTCGTAACTGAATTAATCAAACAAAAAACCGCAAGAGGATATTTTAGTGTCAAATGTCACCTTCCCAACGAGCATAAATCTGAAATTGTTTGATAGATACCTCACGAGATATCGATCACTACAGACGTCTACCGAAAAAATAATGGATTACTTTTTCTCCAAACTAATATATACATTTTCCCACATCATACAAACATAAATACATTAACAACTTCTTCTTTATCTCAAAAAGAACATTTACAGTGGCCCATAATTTACAGAATTTCTGGAGAGACATTGTACGGGAGGACGTTAGCCTACCGTACATTGTCTCTCCAGAAATTCTGTACCTGATTTCGATATTCCAACTGGAAATTTAAAAGTTTTTAGGTTAATTAATCCAAGAGCTTCTAGTACAAAATTCTTGCCCATTAATCGTTTGGTGATCTCTCAACGAGTCCAAGCCATGAGTTTTTGTGGCTTGATGAATTTTACATAAAGCTTGATAAGAGCCTCTAGTTCATCATTAGTTCTTATTCTCCAACAATGACAAGTGTTAAGGAATTACTTTGTTAGATAATTTTGAATGATTCCAATTTTTAAATTTTTTATTAATAATTTTTTTTTAGATTTTCCGCAAAATTTCGATTTTTAACATTTATTTGCATTTAAATCTATACGTGTCTTTTTAATTTAAAAATTATTCAAATTATTATATTTCATTTTAAATTCTCACAGAAGTCTCATGCAAAATTATCTCGAATCGATTTTTAACAATATCAGTGGTAAACTATTTTACATATATATATTTTTTACATTAAAACGCAGATGGTATTAAAACATTTTTATATACGTGTTTGTATTTGTATTCAAATATATGCGATTTTTAGTTAAAAGTCCGTGGAATTACTGTAATTTTAAATCTAGGTAAAATTTAATTTTTATTGGAATGTCAAATTAATAGCGGGTCTTGTAAGATCTGTAGCTTGAGAATCAAAATCGAAAGTAAAACAAACTCATCTCTACGATTTGTAGAAAGTATGATCTTACTTAAGAGTCTAACTCAGTGTTTCTCAACCTTTTAGTATTCACGGCCCAATTTTCAATCATAATTTTCATCGCGCCCCCCTTCCCACCGCATAGAATAAAATATGTACAATAATAATGTATTTTGAGTATTTCGGCGCTAAACCTACACTACAACCTTAATTTTAAACTTTACAAATTACCAAGGATACCGAAATTTATTGACATTTTGCAACACCGATCCTCAGCATTGAAAAAACAAGAATCCTATGCTTTTTTATTGCTCTTGCGTTCCGCCATGTCGGCCATTCTCACGGTTTCGCGAGAAGTTTCGATTTGTGTGGAATTTGTCTGGTCAGCAAAAAATTAAGCTAGGAGCGTGCGCAGATGTGAACAAATGTTTTCTCATAGGGAGAAGAAGAAAGTTCTCTGACGCCAATTTCAATTCCAGACAATCTCATTCGAGTCGATCCTTCTATCGCTAGTGAATCTATTCTGAATGTGTATATTATATATATTTCCGTGTAATTGCAAGTCACCGTATTAAATATTCACGGCAGCAGACTTATGCAGAATCTTTGATAAATTTTTAAGCGGGCGTAAGGGAGCATTAGACGATAGACAAGCATCAACAAGTACACAGATGAGCGTGGTTCCGAAAATAAAATCAAGAAAATATTCTCAAGAATACTTAAATTTTGGGTTCATTAGTACTGAAGTAAATGAAGAAGAAAGGCCCCTGTTTATCATTTGCTCAAAAATGTTGGTGGCAGACAGCATGAAACCTAATAAACTTAAACGACATTTCGAAACGCTTCATAGTGAGTACGTTAACAAACCCAGAGAATTCTTCGAATTAAAATTAAAATCATATGAAAAGCAAAAATCATTGTTTAAAAAAACTTTGTCTGTGAATGAAAAAGCTTTAATTGCCTCTTACAAAGTTTCATATAAAATAGCCAGATGTAAAAAGCCTCACACCATTGGTGAAGAGCTTATTTTGCCAGCAGCGATTGATATTGTAGAAATTACGTTTGGAGATAATTTTGCAAAACAAATGCAGTCTATACCTCTTTCAAATGATACTGTTGCCCGTCGAATTGATGATATAGCTGAAGATGTAGAGTGTCAGCTTTTGTCGAAGTTGAGTTACAAATTGTTTTCAATACAACTAGATGAGGGAACAGATAGTAATAAAGATGCTCATTTCATTGCCTATGTTAGATTTTGTGATGATTTGTCAGTAGCAGAAGAATTACTTTTCTGCAAACCAAAAGAAGTCAAAGCAACAGAACTCGCTTTATTTACTATCTTAAATGATTTTATGAACGAGGCAAACATAGAATGGAAAAATTGCGTCGGAATATGCACGAATGGTGCTCGTTCTATGTCAGGAAGATTCCAAAGTATTCAAGCACTTGTGAAACAAAAAACACCATAGTGCGTCTGGACACATTGCATGATCCACAGAGAAGCTATGGCTTCCAAAGAAATGAGTCCTGGTTTGAATATTGTGTTAACTATAGTTGTAACCGTAGTAAATTATATAAAAATGAGACCCCTGAAATCAATAATTATTTCCGCACTTTGTAAAGACATGGGTGTAGTACATTCAGCGTTACTATTTTATTGCAAGGCAAGATGGTTATCACGAGGGAAATTTTTGAAACGTGTTTATGAATTAAGAGAAGATATCGCCGTTTTCCTAGAAGAGGAAAACAGACCGGAAGCTGAGAATTTTCGCGATAGTTTATTTGTGTTGAAATTGAGCTACATGCTCGACATATTTGAGAATTAAATAACTTGAATCTTCAACTGCAAGGAGCAAATACACATATATTGGATAGGAGTGATAAAGTTAATGCTTTTTGTAGGAAATTGGAATAGTGGAGCAGAAATTTAAAGCAAGAAAACTTAACAATGTTTGCAAATTTGAATGATTGTATTAAAACTTACAAGGCTGAAGAACAACATATAAAAGTTGTTTTTGTAACCATTGAAAATCATTTAGCAATGCTAGCAAAGAATTTTAAAAAGTACTTTCTTGCTGACGACAAACTGATATCAAGTTACAAGTGGGTGAGGGATCCATTTCAAAATACCCCCGAAAGACTCTCAATCGAAAAGGAAGAGACCTTCATAGACTTCACGGCAAGCGGCGAAACCAAAAGACAATTTAGTAATAAATCGCTCTTTGAATTTTGGGCAGGAGTGCATGATGAGTTTTCTGCACTAAAAAGCAAGGGCATTTCGCATTGTACTACCATTTTCTACATCTTACCTTTGTGAAACTGGATTTTCTGCGGTGGCTTCTTTGAAGACAAAATATAGATCTCGGCTAAATATTGAAAAAGAACTGAGAGTGTCTATTTCTAATATTAAACCCTCCTTTGAAAAACTTTGCTCTGAAAGACAGGCCCAAGGAAGTCACTAATAATTATTAAATTTGTTTTTAATTTAGTAAGTTGTTTTAATTTAATAAGTTAATTATTAAATATGTCGAAATGTATTTTGTTTTGTATGTGTGTGTTTGTTCTTTCCTTTCAGTCACTTAATCAATTTTTTTAAATAACATTTTCTCTTGGATATGCTCACGCCCCCCTAGGGGGGCGCGCCCCACAGGTTGAGAATCACTGGTCTAACTCTTATTCTTAAATAAAGATAAATTATGATTTTCAAATTTTTAACTTTTGCATTTTCCTGTTTATAAATATGATTCATTTTATTGTAAGATTATCTTTTTTTTTTTTAAGAAATCTCTTTCTTTGTATTCAAATGTATGCTTAAACTTAATTTTTCTTAACTTTTAACTTAAAACCTTATTCGGCTTATCTTTTTTTATGATTTTTTTGTTTTTCTATCATACTAAAACAATTTTTTTAATTCTACAAGCTACTTATTATAGTTTCCACAACAATAATAAAATGTTAGAAATAAGTATTAAAATGATTAAACTATACTTTTTGATTGTTAAATATATATGCAAGCAAATTATCGCATAATTTATTAGAATAATAAGTTTTGATATAATTTTCAATGATTGTATATATTTTCTTTATAAATTATATTACCTCTATAGGGGTATTACATTGGAAAAATTAGCCTAAAAGTCTCTTGTAAGCATCTTTTGGTAACATTAAAATCATATAATTTTTTGATATGGTAAAGACGAGTCAAACGACGAACATTTCTAAATATCGATCTTAGAAATATATCAGTTATTTCCCTTTACTTACAATCTTCCAAAACATTCTTCGAATCTTTTGTTGTTAACCAATTGTTAGTAATACATAGAACTACATAATAATTAGTAGTGATTAGTAGTACATAGAACTATTAATCAATATACTTATGATTAACAATTCAGAAATAACAAACTATAAATATTCTATGTCAGTAGGAATTTAGTAAATATTCCTCACACTAAAATTGCTGAAAATTTTAATAATATAGAACTTTTCTATCCAATTCCAAAATTCTGATTGGGTACAAGGCTCATAATATTCGTATGTGTCATCATAACAGCGCATTTTTTATGTCGGTTTTCTTTTTATACATTTAAATTAAACAAAATCATATTAAAACATGCTAAATAGTTTAAGCATTTTGGTATTTCATAAATTGATTTTCAAAATAAAAATTGTCTGAAAATACTTACGAATAACAAACGTAACTGTATAAAATCCAGCGCCACCAACAGCTGTAAAAAACCTGAGGATTGCAAACATCGCAAAAGAAGGCGCAAATGCGGATAGGAAACCTGCTCCGACGTTGAGCACATAGGAGAAGAGAAGAGTAGGCCGCCTACCTACACTGAAAGTGATTATTGTCAATATATTGATAGGAACTATAAATAGTGTCTGTATTTCCCTATTTAAGGAGTAAAACGCAGAGATAGATAAATACGAAAATAAACATCTATAAGATTAAGAAATTCACTTACGAAAATAAGTTGAAATTTTCTTTATTCTTGTAAAATTACCATCGTTAAATTTTAAACAAAAATCAACAATTGTATAGCGTGAAGTTTACAACAGTTTGATTGTTTGCAAGTCACTCAAAGAATAATATATAATAACTTCCTTACTTATAACTTAAATAAATTTTTAACAATTGATCGTTATTTGTAATTTTGAATTTTTACTGCGAAAATAGTGTATATGAACAGCATACTTTATATAGATTTATCACGATCTAATGTTTTACATGGCTTAGTAATGATTTCAAAATTCATATCGTCTTTGTGTCTAGCCGAATACCAATATTTATTTTAAATTTTGCTTTAGCTTTAAAAATTCGTAAAATGTTTTAAAAATATCAATTTTCGAAACCTGTGTTTCACTCTTAAAAAGAAAAACACACTAAATTCATTTTAATTGAATTTTCCCATAGCATGTTCAGAAAACTATTTAATAAATATATTATTTTCCTTTGATGTTTAAGTAATAAACATCATTGCCATTATTCAAGAAGCATTAGATATAAAAACACATTTACCAAAAAGTAAACCTTTCCAATTTTTAAATTAAGTTTTAATCTTTAAATTTAAATAAAAATGTCAAACTAACTTACAAATAAAAAGTCAAGTTTATCTATATATAAATAAAATACATAATAAATACATATACGAGACACCAAAAAATTATTTTATTATTTTTTTGTCATTTTAACTATCTGAAATGCACTCAAAAACATACTGTAAATTTAGAGTAGTCATTCAAAATAATCATTAAACATTGTATCTGATTTAAAAATAACTTATAATGATGAAATTTTGGTGAATTTAACTGATTTTAAAATGAATCGTCAAAACAGAATGTCATTCTAAAATATTAGAAATGTTGTTAAATCTTGATATCTACTTAATTTATTGTAGTAAGAATAGGTATTGATGATATTCTATCTTTGTATTTCTAACACGAAATCACTTTACATTACTTTAAATATTAAGGAACTAAGCAAGAGCTTTGGCTTTCATAGAAAGTAACTATGATTTGGGATTAGTATATTTAATATACAACTTTTCAAATTATATAGATAATATTAACAAAAATCACTTACTGCATTGAAGAAATGTATTAGCATCAATTTATTAACATGAATAAAATAAATAAATAAATACGTTAAGCTGTAGAAGAGAATTACGTTATAAATTGAGTGTCATAATAAAATTCCAACTCTGTCATATGATGACAAGAAAATTGCTTAAAATAATACATATTTCAAATTTTTAACAAATATTTTAAATAATAGTGTTTATATATTAGTAAAAAATTTTTATATCGTGTGAACCATTTTTAAATAAATTGAACCTCTAGGTGCTTACTGACCTGTCAGAAATTTGCCCGAAGACAAGCACGGCAACCAGGTATCCAATATTATATATAGACTTAGAAAACGAGATCAGCCATTCCCTGTCACAGACAAGATCCCACTAAAAGATTAATCACTGTATTTAATAATTATGAAAACATATACAATCTTTAATTATCATATAATTTGCACATATTTGAATGCCTCAAATTATTGCAAATTATTCTTTAAATAATTTATTCAATACTCCAGGATAGTGGAAATATTTTTGAAATTGTAATAATCTGGATTAATTCATTAAATTAAGAAACAAACATAAATCCTGATAACAACGAGCCATTTTTGAAATTAAATATAATATTAGGTTGGGGAAAAAGAAATCCATTATTTTTACGTGAACTTTATGTAACTTCTTTTGGATTCACTTTGTAAAAAGGTTTAAAACAGCGTTCATGTAGATTTTTAGGTCCTGCGCGTTACGACTGCTGACATGCTGTTAACTTCGATCATTTTTGATATTTAATAGACATTTTCGACGATGCTGTATCCACATGCGAGGTGCATCTCTAACATCAAAAATACCCGAACAGAATCGACGAAACAAAAATTAGACGTAACTGGTTGTTACAGTCTTCTATAGGACGATAAACACCTTTCACAAGTTTAGCCACCCGGATAACTTTTTCGCCGTTACAAGAGAAAAACGAAAATGTATCGAATTTTCTGTTCGTTGTCTTCCATTTTTAAAACCTTGTACTCGTAACTGAATTAATCAAACAAAAAACCGCAAGAGGATATTTTAGTGTCAAATGTCAGCTTTTCAACGAGCATAAATCTGAAATTGTTTGATAGATACCTCACGAGATATCGATCACTACAGACGTCTACCGAAAAAATAATGGATTATTTTTTCCCCAAACTAATATAAACAGTTAGCATACACTTTGATTGTTTATATTTATTTCAGATATAATTTCTCTTTTTATTTTAATTATCTTTATGATTATTATAGACTCAACTGTCTTCAATTTCTTATATATTTTTTTCATAACTCTCAGCAAAACTTAACAGAGCATTTTAAACTTATATTTTTATGTGAAATGAAACTATAAGACAAATAAGATTCAAATTATCTTAGTACAGAATTTAGTTTAAAGATACTTGAGAACAAAAACAACATATTTTATTTGACACAATACTAATGAATACTTAAATCTAGCAAATTTATAATTATATGATATAGTTGCTGTATTCAAGTACTCAATTTAAGTATTCATTGACGTAGAATGAATAAAATAAAATAAAATTACATTTAATTTGTTGTTAAAACAACAAATAAATTTAGTAATGAGAATTTAATGAATTCTGACTTCAGACTTCTTGTGCACGTACTTAAGTATTTATATTATTGTACTAAAAATTAATTTGAATAAATTGCGACTTTCAATAAAAAAGAAATATTAATTAAGTTTATCTTTTCAATTACATAACAAAATATATTATTTTTATAATGGCTGAAGACACAGTAATCTAAGCAAAATGCTTTTATAACATCAAATAAGAGATTATTGAAGATGAAAAAAATTTTATTTATTGGTTATATATCCTTCAAAAATATTCTTCTTTACAGCATAATTTTTGCTTTAAGCGAACAAACGAACTTTAAAAAAAGATTTACAAAAATAATAAAGAAGTCTTAAATGAAATAAAAATACTTTTAATTTGATGTAATGAAATATTTATTAAGTCATAATTGAGCTTTTTAGAAGTTTCATAACAAATAATTAATAATCCCACCGTAACTTTGTTAAACCAACCTCTGACCATGCATACGCAATAATGCGCTTAAGTGCTTAATGTCAAGGAAAACTTTCTATGGCATTTTTTCTTCTTCTTTTAAATTTGCTAACTCAGCTGTGTAGTAAGTAGTTTTTTCATTTCTAATATGTACTGTTATAATGGGGCAAACATTGGTAAAGATAAAGAAGAAAAGTAATTTGACGAGACGTTCTCCAGATTTTCAATGAAGTTGGCGACCTTGGACACTTATTATGGAATATCAAGTTTCTGTCGATATTATAAGTAAGATTAAGATTTTTCTGTGACATGGGTAAGTAAGATTGACTGCTGACTACCTGTTCAAATAGTTTCCACACAAATTAATGTTCCAGCTGTAACTGCGTGATTAATTTTCTTGACTCAGTTTCTGAAATGTTTACTTGGCTTCGCTGACTACAATTATAGATTTCTTACAAAAAAGTCACTGTATAAAACTAATTTAGTAATGAAAATTTTAATGCAAAAGTATTTTTATAAAATGTTTCGTTATAGGAAAACTAAAACTTTTTTCACACTAGAATATTTCAAAGAGAAATAGATTTTTAAAGATATTATTGATTTTAGTTTATTATCAGTTACAGAACCTAATTTAAAGGTATATAATTTTATATTGCTAAACTATTTAGCATAATATATGAAAAGAATAAAATTGCACACCATTATGTTTTCGTAGATTTTATTTTATTCTATTTGATTAGAATTTTAGATTTATTTTGTATAGGATATAAATATGCAAACTACATTGATTAATAATATAAGAATATTACTTTTGTAAGTATGAAATTTACTTAACTTTTTAAATACTTACGGATGATGAAAGTTTTGGAGCTATTTTTTGTTACTTACTTCAGCAGGTACATTTTAATGCTATACTTTTTATGCAAAAAATAACTTTTCAAAATAGTCTTATTTTATACACTAGAATTACATATATGCATTGGAATGCTACTTTTTAAAATTACTTATAAGTATATCATGCATTATTTTCATACATAAGTAAGAGGCATTAATTAGCACAATCCCTTTTTTCCTATATTTCTCATTTAATATTAGATTTAAATTCAAGTTAATTATAATAGCAGTTTAATTTCTTTAAAATAGAGGGATAAACTTCATATTGTTAAAAAGTTGTTATAATCTATTATATATTTATAATTTTTTAAAGGATTTTATAATAGATTTTAAACATATAATCGTTTATCTGGGAAAAGATAAAAATTTTAAAACCCACATTTGATTTTTGATTTTTTTACCTTTAATATTATTTATTTTTATATTTATTTCACACTGATTACTTAGTCATTTTAAAAACGCTCAGCAAAAATTATGAGATCTTATTTTCTAATACTGAATTAAACTTTGCATGTTTATATCAATTGTGTCCTTATATTGAGAAAACATGAATGGTGAAAAATGATTAATTTTATTCTTGCTGAGTTAAGTAATTCACATATTGTCTCATGACACCAATAACTAATTGATATGTCAATATCTGAGTTCGTATTTTTTTATTATTTTTTTTACAATTAACAAAGATATGATCTTTTAAAATAGATCAACATATCTAGCTTTATCAATAAAGAGATCTTTAATTGCTTAGTTGATATTACTCGTAAACTTTCGTGATCTTTGCTAACGAAAAAAAAATTAAAAGCAATTACTTAATTACTTTTATAAGTTATTGCTTAATTACTCAAAATTAAGCAATTACTTATAAATGTATAATTAATCTTACTAATACATTATTACGAAAACATTAATTACATTTTAAAGGAGCTTTCAAAATGTAATTAATGTGATGAAAAATTGAAAGCTTATGAGTTTCTTCATTTACAACTGTGATCTCACTTCTTTGTAGCATTTAGTTGATAGAAAACGAAAGTGTGTTTAAGGTTACCGTTAATTCATTTTGCTTTTTTGGGCTAATTTTTTTTCCATTATTTGGTGGTATGGGTATTTTCATTAATAGATTGTCATGTTTTTGATCAAATGTTTACAAAAATTTATCTCCTCAGAAATTACCTGGAAGTTATAGTAGATTCTGACATCACAAGCTGATAGAAAAAAAAAGTTATTAATAATTTAACAATAGAAATTTAGAGTCAAAAATATAATAACATAAATGACAATTTCAAATTAGCTTACAATTCAATATTTGATATTCGGTTTATCTTTAAAAAAAACGAAGAGTAATATTTACCTCATCAATGATAGTGGACGGATAAAAACTAAAATCATATTCCCAAGAATTGCACTTAATGAGGTCACGCTCTTCCACGGTAACATTTTCTGGTATACGCCAGTAAGGCTTGATGTAACACCTGCTGTCCACTTTCAAGCCTGGAGGAGGTGCAGTCCGATTCTTCCACACAGCTAAGCTGTCGTTTACATCGTGTGGCTTGGCGCACCAGAAATCTACCCCACTTGGTGCCATGAATGTCATCTGAAGATTATGCCATGCTGATGGTATAGATGCCAGAAACAGGAGAACGAAGATATCTCTTTGCCAAGGGCCATATCCACCAATCAGATCGCTGACTTCTACTGATTCTTCTGGCTCTGAACAGCTACTGTAGGAACCACTCTCGGACCCTTTGTGGACGGATTTCGTTTCGTCTTCTTTCTCTGAAGACCACATGATGACTTTTGTGTTAATTAATGCAGCGTTATAAGTGAAATTTCAGCTGGGTCCGAATATCATCTGTGTATTTCTAGAAAAAATGAATTAAATATAAGATAGAATAAAAAAAGATAAAAGTGATAGATCTTATTAAAAGTGGGAATTATTTCTATAATGACGTTACTATTTTAAAATAAATTTGAGTGTTTGAAAAATTAAAAAGATGAAATTTTAACATACTGCTTTTAAATTATTTTTCAAAGCAACATGTTTTTAAAAATATTATATAATTGCAGTTTTTAAATTTATAAGCAATTAAATTTATCAATGCAGTACGTGACAGAGTTCTGGCTTTAATATTTTTTAGAATTAAAAAAGTTTTTTTACAGTCAATAAAATATCCTAACTTCTCTATAGTGAAATATATAGTGGATTTACATATATAGTGGAAGCTTTATTAATTCTAAATATCACAGTTTACGAATAAGGGCTTTTACTTATTTTAAATTGAAATATGCATCAAAATCAATTCTTCAAAATAACGAATAATAGAAATATTATTGGATACGCACTAAATATATTTTAAATGTAATAAATAAAGATTCATTAAAATGATACAATTTAGGCGTTCATATGTTAAACTCTTAAAATGTATAGTTTTTAAATTTAGGAAATTTTATTGTCTAAACACAATTTTATTCACCTCCAATATACAATTTACTTACATATTGGAATTAAAAGAAACGTGGAAGAATCCACTTGTAGGAAAGGGGAGAATTAAATATTCAAGAATATTTTTTAAATATAAACCACATTTTATGATAGTAAAATGCAAAATTTATCGCTTAAGTGCTACCAAAATACAGATATTCATATACATCCGATAAAGTTTACTAAAACTAATTTATTACATAACAATCCATTAAGATATAATGACTTAAATGAACTGTACTACTGTAAACTAAGTGGAAATATTTTTATTGTGCATTAGCAACAATAATAAATTTGAAAATTTTATCCCAGTTTTCATGCTCTAAAGTTTATTTTCAATAATTTTGGAATTCATAAAAACAAGAAATAACGTAAAAATTTGCACTCATCATCAAATCACATTCGTGAGAAGGAATACACAAATAATTTTGGTTTTATTAATTTGATAAAAATATTATGTAATAAAAATGTCATTTTAGATCCTGAAAAGTTTGGTTTGAGAAAATTAAGCACCAATCTAAAATGTTCAATTCGTTTTATTTGTACATTCAGTGGTTATACTGATAGTATCTCGAAGCTTTTAAATATAAAAGAATATCTTTTTATAAGATTAATTTGATTTATTCATTACTCATTTTACATTTCCTTTTTACGAATTCTTCAAATTCAACATTTTACATACAAAGAATAATTGAATAGAATATGTTATGAAAAATAATTTAAATAAAAATAGTTTCAGAAAAATATTAAAAGATTTTTATAAACAAGTCGATTTTTTAGAGAAGACAGCGTTACCACGTTGATGTAAGTTGTGTTTTACTTTCATTACATTGTTAGCTTTATGAGGTATGTCAGGTCAATCCATTGGGATTTCCGCTCTACATTCAAATCATTGTCTTCTGTACATTCAATGGTTGTTATACCGATAGTATCTCGAAGCTTTTAAATATAATAAAAAATATCTCTTTTATGAAATGTATTTGGATATATTCATTGTTCCTTCTAAATTTCCTTTTATAGACGTAAACATTTTAATTTGTTTACCAAATGAAATCACATAGTGCAACTAAAAATATAATTAAGTCAAATATATTTGAATCTGATATTTCACTGATTTTACAAGGGTAATTCATTGAAAAATTACTTATGTATACCAAGCACCAAATAAATAGGTTATTTTTTTAACCATAAAATGGTGTTTCTTTCGTTACAGTTGAGATTATATGTACGTCACTTTATTTTACTTATAATTGGTCTGTGAGTTAATCAAATATGTAAATCATTTTCCCCAATAATGTTGAATATACAATTTTGTCCACCCATCAAAAACAAGTCAATTTGTCAATGGGATGAGCTTTTCAGTGAGCAGTTTGGAAAGAAAATTTTGGCCAATATCTTAGTGGGATTGGTTATTTTATATATTATTGGAGATGTGTTTCTCTTGATATCGCTATTAAAAAATAAAAACTTATTAATCATTAAGTAAAGATAAATTAGTAAAAATGCACTTTAGGTCCCCTATTTGGCGAGATTTCAAAATCACACATGCTATGGTGAAAATTCTGCGGCTATTTCAAAGTGAAACTTAATTAGTGATCAATGAAAATGCTTAAAGGAAAAAGTAATTAATGAGTATGCGCGAAAAAGCGCATACATTTCGCGAATTGGTCAAATAGGGGACATAAAGCGCAAATGAACCGATAAATTTATTTCATGTAGCATGTAAAGCATATTAAATATTAATATTTGATTGTTTATGCAAGCAATAAATAAATCATAATATCCATTTTATGGTTACTTTAAATCGGCAAGGACGGTTTAAATGTTTCTAGCCATAAAATGGTCGTTGTATTTCTATTTTTTTTATTATTTTCACATGATAGCAATAATATCAGAGGAAAATTTAGGATGGGATTCATAGAGTTTCAAATAAAGTAGTTTAATAAAATTTTTTACCATTTTATTTTATAATGTTTTAATATTAGCTAATTTTGTTGTGATTTTAAAAATTAAAACACTCATTTCATTTAATTTCTTAAACTTAAATTAGTTTTCTATTTATTATCTCGATTTTTTGTTTGTTGTGTTATATTATAACTAATTAAGGCTTTAGATGGTAATTTTAAACTCAACATTTAATTTACCCAAAATATTTCAAACTCTGTTCATTTGCAATTGCATTTTTTCTAATGCGTACTCTAAATATAAAACTATATTTAAAACTATTTAATTTTATTATCAGTATGTATCACTTATATGTTAATATTCATCTCCTTTTGCAATGAATGTAATTTAACCAATAAGACATTTTGGAAAGCGTAAAACAAATAAAAATTTCGTTATGTGAATTTTTAATGCATATCATGATTTGATATTCTTCTCACAAACGTACTTCCCAAATATCAAACTATTTCCTCTTCAATGAATTTCCGATAAGTAACGACTTATTTCCGATTCAGCAAACAATGAAGGTTTTAAGATAATAATGAATCCTTTATCATAACATATCACCATAGCTTTCAATGCTTAATCCATGACAAATAAATTCAAAGAGAAACTTTCTAAGCAAATATCCTGGGTAAAGAATGATTTGCATTTTATAATGCAAATACATTTCGAGAAGAAAATGCCATCTGTATTATTTTATTACGTCTAGTCAAAAATAATCTGTGTATTCATCTTTATCAAATTTTAAAATCTAATAAAAGCAGCTGCTTCTTTGTTGAAAACATCGTTGATATCCAGGAAGTTTAAAAGTGAATATTTTTTAATTTTTGCTTTAAATATGTTTTGTTGTAAACTTAATGGATAGACCTGATAAATGAAAACTTTCTTAACCTTTTTTATAGACTATAAATATTAAATTTGGTGCATAATGGGAACAGATTTACAAAACTTATTAATAAATAAATCCATTAAAATGAACTTATTCAATGTGTATGTGGGAAACAGATACATTGGTCTATATTACATTAACTTTCCACTCCGTAATAATATTTGTTTTTACGTACTGCACACTATTACTTAAAAATGTAAAAATACATCTAGCTGAAAAAAATTATGTATAAAGTATCATTATATATAATTTTTATCATTAGACATATCTTAATAATTCACTGAAGTTTGAATTAGCTTTCACTTTCATATTATTTACTTGTACCCAAGGAGTACCTAAAATTTTCCCAGCAACAACCCTTTCTTTAAAAGAACGATTTTAAATTATTGTAATAATTCTACACATAAAATATTTACAGGTAACAATTCATCTTGAAATACGAACGAAAATTAAAAAATTTAATCGTTGGATTTGTTTTATAATTTTTTGCAAATTTTATTTATAATTTTAAAAATATAAACAAGATTACGGAGTCGCAGATTATAATAAAATCAATAAAAGAGTAAAAAATTTAAAAACAAGAAAATTTATCATTAATCCCAATTAAAGCTTTGGATTATGTATCATTTTAACGCATTTATCAGTTACAAGTTATGTCGGGAATATTTAGTTCATAAACATTGCTGACAATTTCAATATAAATGATTTTCTAACCGCTCTTCAAGATATATTTTTAATGTTATAACGTAAAAAAACTTGCTTTTTTTTTTTTTTTGTAACTAAGCAAAATTAGGAAAAATTCAAAGAAGAATGATTAAGTTAAAAACGTAACCACATAAAAAGCCATAATCTTACAATAATTTAAATAAAGTTAGCAGCTTTTTGTTTTAATAATGTAATGAATACACTTTCCTGTGAGAAAGCCGGCCTGGTTGGCTAGGATTCTGGTCCTCGTTATCGGAAGGTAATGAGTTCGAATCCTGACCGCAGCGGAGATATATTGTGTTCGCTAATGACAAGCAGGAGCATGATAAATATGTCGTGCTTGTAGTACCCTCCATTCTCTGAAGGTGGCAGGCCAAATATATGGATCTTCTGCTTGATGCCCTATTATAAATTACGGAGACACACTTTCAGGGCCACGATGGCACACCCATAAGAACATTTTTATGTAAGTGCAAAAGCGCATATTTACTGAACTATTTACTACATGCAGATGAACAAATTTGGAAGCAGCTAAAAACACTTTTATTTTATATTTTTGTTTGAATTAAATTTTATGGAGATATAATATAAAATTGTTTATCAACAATATAATATTATTTACACAGTACAGTGAAATATACTTTTTGATTCCAATAAGTAATTCGTGTTATGGATAAAATTATTGAAATTGCTTGAATATTCTATCAAACATATAATATTCATTGACTAAACTTATAATAATAACTGGCTGAGCTTTTTAAATAACATTATATTAAAAAAATAGTTATATAATATTTTAAAGATAAGATGCAATGACCTTTCAAAACATTTTTTTTTTAATTTATTTTCTAAAACGACAGCAGCAAATTTTTGAAATATTTCCACGATTCGCTTTATTTAAATATTATCGTCATTTCGATTTCAATACATTTGCTGATAAAATAGAGATAATTTACTGATAATTATATAAAGTTTTTCTTATATAATACATATTTTATCCATGCGATTGTCTTACAAAATGTTTACAAAATCCTAAAATAAATCCCAAACACTTATAAACATTTTGCACGTGAAAAAATTAATTTTTTATATCAGCAGTATTTTATCTCACTATCATTTACCGCTTTTGTATTAAACTTAAACTTTTGCGACTGTAACTATGATTTTCATACAAAGCCTTTATCATTTTTAAGGCACTGTAATTTATTATCACGTCACATTAATGATACAGATTTTATCATTTTATCAAGTAATAAACTTAAAAATAAGACGCAGAAATTTCACCAATTTTTGTGCAGCGATTTACACATGTAGTATATATACATAGTGAATTTAGTTAAAAAGTTGAGATATTTTCCCCATTGATAAATATGAAATATTTATTCTATATATTATAAATATGTAGCGTAAATTGAGCTGCTTTGTATTTGTAAGAATAATTTAATTTCAAAGTAAATAAATCCACTTAAAAATTTTCCAAAAATTTTGTGATAAATATTTGAAATAATAGCATATATGAACATCAAAATATTAAATATTTTGAAAAATATCAGATGTTTCCAATACTAATTTCTATAAAACCTTGTATTTATATAAATATAATTCTTATTCTGTTTTTCACCGAAATTTTGTCCAGAATTGAATTGAGAATGGCTACAAGGAATGAAGTTAAACTTACTTTAGGCTGATTTGAGTTCCATATAAAGTTTCTTATGCCATGATATAATTAGTTTAATTTATGTAACATTTAGCTCAGGAATTTTTATCGGCTCAAGAAAGTAGCATATGGTATTTTTCCTGATTTGAACTTATCATCTGTGAATTACCACTGATTGTAAAAAAATATACACGGTAAAAGATCCTCCTTCTTATTAAATTTCTAGTGTAATTTTTTTGAAAAATAAGATTAATTATTTTTAGCGATTATAAAAATTTATTGTCTTTTCCCTTTCAGCGAAAGTGTTTTCGACTTCCCCAATTCATCACTGTGCGGTAATGCATTGGAATGCTGACGAAAAGAGCCCCAGCTTTAATATTTAATAACTATGTAACTAAAGAGAATTTTAAAGTGTTATATAGCGTATTCTCACTTTGTTTTAACAAATCTATATTTGAAGTTATTTCGAGATGCAAAACAGTTTTGAAAAGCTTTTAATTTAATTAATTTTATGCGTATGCCTTCATGTTCATATACTTATACTTTCATCATCATTAAGTGAATCTATAGAAGTAAAAAAAATGTAGATACGTCAAAAAACGTCAGAAGTGATTAAAAATGACTTCTGACAGAAATTTTCAATTCTTTCAGTTATTGCCAATGTCAATACTTTTTACACAAAATATATCTAATATATTTTTAATTTCTATTTCATTGCATAAATTTAATGTTTTCATAACTAGGTGATTCTCCAAAATATAGGTATACGTTCTCCTTTGGTAAAATATAAACTTAATAAATATGAGGTACGTCTGGTGTTAACTATGCATTTATTTAACCTGATGTAAATGGAATGTAATGAAGCGGATACATTTAAATGTTTATTAACCAAACGCTTGTTACTTAATATTATTCATTTAAAATTATTTTATCTTAATGTATATATAAATAAAATGTTTCTTCTGAAACTGTATCTGAAAACGAGTAAGATCAATTTAGTTACTCTTATTATAACAGATTTATCAGAAATATAATTTATTTGCGTAATAAATTTTGTCATCAAGCAATTTATACATTTCATTTAACTCATAATTAAGGAAATATTTTTGAAAAATTATGAGCAATTTTAATTTGAAATTAAAAATTATGGCATTTTTTTAAATGGTCATTAACAAAACTTATTTGTTAAAAACTTCATTTATCAGCTATTCATTAGTAAAAATTTAAAATATATATTTTTTGAATGTGTATTTAAAAATAAAATAGTTAAAATTTTAATTCTTGTAATATTCCTAAAGCATATTGTTAATTAATTTCATTCATACTATTTATATTGTTAAAAATTTCATATTTCGTTTAAAGATATTAAAGAAAAAATCCTTGAACTTAAAACAAATTTATGATTTTGTGTATAAAACTATTGATGTCGATGGTAAGAAAAATTCAATTAAGATATCTCTGTTAATCTAATTATATCTTATTTAATCAAATTATTTATTTAACCTTATTTAAATAGTCATTGGTAAAACCGATTTATTATTTTTAATTTATGTATATTTGTTATCCAATAATTAACGTTTCACTGAAATAATACACAAATTTATATAAATTTCATGGATAACTTTAAAATAAATATTCCTTTTTCAAATACATTTTAAATTAATTATTTATTCTTTTTATTGTTTCGTATTTATTTAGTAACTTCACCTTTAATAAAAAAAAAAGTCATTTTTAATAGACAATGGAGTTCGCTATTTTATTTTTCCTAGTATTGAGTGAAAGATTAAAATTTTAATTTAATCAGTAATTAAAAATTTAAGTTTCCACCGATGTAACATTAAAAAGCAACTGAAAAAAATATTCTAAAAGCTTACAAAATTGTAAAAAGTGGGGGAAATCTGCAAAAATTATCAATACTAAGATTCGGAGGTGTTTATAAAAGTTATCTTTCCAGCTAAAGAAATGTTAACTTTGATATACTCCCCCAAAAAAATTAAGCGCCAAATCTGGCACTCCCTACGGACTTTTTAGGGTTGCTGTTTCTTATTTTGGTGTTGCCAATTTAGGTTTTTTCAGCTTTTAGGTTTTTGCTATTGTCAAATTTAGTATTTTCTTGTATTTTGTACCATTTTTTAAGTTTTTTTTTAAAAGTTTTTTTTGTTATTAATTATTTGTATTTAGCAAGAATCCATCTTGGCGAGAAAAAAAGCTGCCAAAAACTGGCATTTTGTTTGGCGACAAATAAAAGTCACCGAATTTCCGATTTTGGGGGGTATATCAAAGTAGTTCCAAAGAAATTATTCAGAGAGCATCTGTATAAAACAACTTGGAAAACTTAGACTATTTGGATTCTAATTTAAATCAGAATTTACTGATTGTTTTTATTTTGGAATGTAGAGAATCATAATTTGAGAATTTTACAACATTTATAACTTACCCTAACTATTTTTATCTATAAAACTAAATTTATTTAATTTAGTGTCTCGTTGTTGTGATATACATAGAATTAATATAAAAGAATATTAATAGAACTTATGGATTGAGGGCACAAAAAACGTATTAACATTCTTTATCAATAATTTGTTTTAACATTAT
>JAPDSC010004896.1:0-12790 GCA_026290005.1 Latrodectus geometricus | reverse complement strand
GAATTTATAAATTCAAAAAAATTACGTTCACATTTACCATATATTTCGACTTATATTCTATACACATTTAACACAAAAAATAAGATTATTTAATTATAAAAACTTAGAATATTAGATTCTTAGATATATTTAATTTTTTAAGAAATATCTTACTTTTGAACCAACATTATTGAATATCAGGAAAGCATTACTATTTCGTATATATTTAAGCATAATATCAAAGTCTTTTTAATCTTCACGATCATCCATTTGTACTCGATGAAACAAAAGTAGTTTGCTATGCCGACGACATTGAAATTTGACACTCAGACACGAGTATTGAGCACTCTGAACGATCCTTAAACTGCACCATGAAAGGAATTTTGGAGAGGTAAAGCTCCCAAAAGCTGAAATTTCACCCACAATAAACATCATACAGAATCTTCTCAACTAACAGAATACAGAGACACCTTTGCTTTTAAAACTTATTTATATACATCCTACCATTAAAAGGACAAAAAAAAAATCCTGCTTATTTGGGACTTACTCTAGAGGCTGAACTACAGTTCATTGATAAATTAAGATATGTGCTAATCAAATCCCTCATAAACTTAAGAACCTTGAAATCCCATGAGGCACAAAATTAAGTACATGCCCAAAAATGAAAAATCTATGTACATAACATTGATTCGATCAGTTCTGAAGTATGCTTTGACCATCTGGTCTAACTCCTCAACTTTGGCTCTTACGAAGAGTGATAAAATACAGGCTAAAGACTCAAAGATTATAACTGGTGCTGTCTCTTCCATAGACAAAAATAAATCATAACAAGAATGTGGACTGAAGTTACATGATAACAGAAGAAAGAGTAGATAATAGTACAAAGAGTAACGTCATCATCTTTACCAACAAGATTAGAAGTCACGAAGAAGAACATATTAGCAAACAAACATTTTTGAAGTGGATGGAAACACCAGACTTATATGATCATTTAAATTACATTATAACCTAAAGGTCAGGTAGAAAACTGGACTCGAGGATAACAAATATGACCATCTGACAGAGCCAATTTTGTCTTCGACTCTTCCGGAAAACACCAAAACTGTAACCCACCTTCTCAAATGATGCTCCAAAAGAGAAACCACTGAGGCTATTAAATTAAAAGGTGGCAAAACTATTGCCTCATACTTGGGAGAAAAGTTTGTCTTTGCTTTCACTGACGGATCCTCAGATGAAGCTCTTAATAAGACAAGAGATAATATTCAATTTACGTTCCCTTCGGCGTAGAGGAATCACAAAGTAATTTTAGGTCAGTGGAGACTAAATCACTCTAAATTAAACTTGTGAACTCATTGATATCCAAAAAGTCCTAGTTGAGTTAATAAAACATAAAGAAAGTGCAAAACCCAAAGAGTGAGTCATATTTAGTGATTGTCGGTCTGCTCTTCAAGAAATTCAAATGGGGTGTAACAAGACTCATCATATATATACACAAAACAGCTAATAATATTTTACATTTGAAGAAACAGTTCATCATACAGTGGATATCTGTGCATGCTGGCGTTGCAGAAAACGAAATAGCGGATCCCTTCGCAAAAGAATCAAGACAATTAAAAACCAACAGAGTTACTCATGCCACTCCTAATGATATCAATTCTGTGCCTAGGATAAAACTAATTCATAGAAAAATCGAAATCAGATACTAAATTCCAAAAATCAGTATCAATAAAACCCTCACCAGTACACTGTCAAAACTCAAGACACGACATTTCAGGGGTATAAAGATTCATAAGGATGGGACAAGGACATACTGCCTTTGCAAAAATTACCCATACATAGAACTCACTCTCACACACTTTTTTAACTGTCGAGCTATTCTGGCTCAATTTCAGCAACTTAAATGACAATTTATGGCAGATTTATACAAAGAAATTCATTTTCACGTCGCATATGCTGTACATAAGACCTTTGGTAATATTTGAATTTCTTTTCCTATCCCTGACACTGAACCAACTAACCAACCAACCATTTTTACTGCTAAACATTTTTTGATAACACATGTGCACTTTTTTTAGTCCACTTATCTCGTTTATAACAAAAGTCAAAACCTCAGGGAGATTTTTTTTTAATTAATTATTTCAAAAAATATCACTACTGAGCATGCACATTTTCTTCATTCTTCTTAAAAATATGTGCGAATTATATGGTTTAACAATAGAAAAATTAAAAATCTGGTTAAATATAGAAAAATCTGTATTTAACCTGTGATTTATTAACTACTTATATTACTATAATAACTTTTTCAATATTTTTTATTATTCATACTTAAAGTTAGATATAATATTTCTTAGATATCTATTTGTACAATATATAAATGAAAGGTTCATAAAGAAAAAAGACTATTATTTAATAAATTAGGTAAGATAAATTTAAATTGTGTATAATATTATCAAAAAGTATGAAAGAAAAGGAACATGATCATTAATAAATAATGATAGGTTTCCAATAAATTAAGCCTGGAGCTGAAATTTATTGGAAACCTATTAACAACTACAATGAGAAAATAAGAATCGATAACGATACATCGCAATATTTTTCCCGCTGAATTGACAGCTATCAATGGTGGAAATTTTTAACATATTGACATTTAATTTATATCTGGATACAAGTATTAAAATGAATTTTCTCTAAAAATCAATAAAAATTTCTTTTTTAGAACAAACATATTCAAAATGAAAGAATTTTTCTAAAACGGTAAAATTAATATAATATTTTAAAATGTTTTTTCATATAAATAAATTGAAACAATAAATTTTTTAAGGAACTTAATGTTTTTTGTGACCTGCATGCATTAAAGAAATTAATTACATAAAATAGTTTATTGAATTTTATTTTTTCAGGTAGTTGGAAATGTTTTGTATATAATTGGATTATTTATTAAAAAATAAATAAGTGTGTGATACATTTTTGTGATAAGTACAATTCTGGCATCTTTCAAAAAATTAGTAAAAATGAAACTTTATTAATTAGTTTTTCAAATCACACACAACATTCCTGATATTTAAATATTCTTCATGGTTAGTTTTTTATTTCAGTAATTAATAGCTGTGGGTATGTGATTTGCAAAATTAACTTATAAACTTTATTTTTGTTATTGTAATAACTTATTTGCAACGTAAATGTAAGAATACGATTATTTACAGTAGTTATAAGTCACATTGAATATTCTGTAGTTATAATTATAAAACTTAATGAAAAGCATAATATTGTATTTTTTAATGAATGTATTTAAATAATATAATTTTTTAAGAAAACACAATATATAAAGAAAAGGATATTTTAAAACAAATATTTTTCATAAAATGTTTAGTTTGCCTTATAAATACTGGAATTCCTTTTCAAATGATGTGAAATTTTTAGAATTAAATTAAAATGCCGAGACAAATATTTTAAGTAATAACTTTAAAAGTTTTATTTCTGGAAACACACTTAACTACACAGCAAGTAATTGCTACTTGTTTTTCCAAGATATTATCTTACATTACACTTACTCTTATTTTCATATAATAATAATATAGAAATCAATAAATTTTTATTGAATTGTACATCCTGATATTTCCAGAATTTGCATCATTTATCGATTAAGAATTTTAGATTTTGCTGCTCTGTTATTTTATACCAGTTTCCAATTTTGATTCCAAAATTTATTTCCAATTTTTCATATGCTCATGTAGAGTTTATTTCCCGAAATGTCCAGAAATGTCGTTAATTTTAACAAGGAATTGTATAAAATGAATGCTTTTAAAATATTTAACTAATTGAAATGAGTTTTATTTTTTAAATAAATCATTAAATGAAAAAATATTAAGTTAATTTTACAAAGCAAACGATTTTTTTAAAAACTGCAAGAATATAAATAAATATAAGATGCTTTTTTTATACATAATCAATAAATTTTAAAAATTGTTTTACTTTTTCTTTAAAAATTGTGTAGAATGTAGGTTTGGATTACAAAAATTGCAAATAAAAACGTTAGAAACTTAAGATTTAATTTTTCTTTAAGGAAATTGTTTATTGTTATTTTTACCATACTTTTATAAAAAGAGTTTTCTAAGAGAAACATTAAGAAAACTTGGTTTTTTAAAATCTCTAGAAATTGTATCATAAAATTAACATTCTCTTAACTTCTAAAAATTATATTCATAATATTTTAAGCAAAAAAGATTTTTATAAAGGAACAAAAGATCTGAGAAGAAATTATGTTATCAGCTTAAAATAATAGACGAATATTTAGTTTACAACAAAACAGAACTTACCTATACGTAAAAATCACAAAAGGTAAGTAAAATTATCTTTTACATAACAGCTCGGTGCACTTTAAAATCAATTTCAGCTTTAAATTTTCAAAAACTTAAAAAAAACACTGTTAAAGCATAAAAAGAGTGATTAAATGGAAAATAAAGGTTATTTTTTAAGATTCTACTCGGAAAACTTGAAGTATATTCTTATTTTTTCTGTAAGAATATATTTGAACGGCCTGAATAGAAATATTTATTATTAACATCAGTTATGAATATGTTCAGTTATGAATTAGTATCATATAGGAAAATAATGTGTGAACTACAACGAGTTTTTGGCAAAATTGGCTTTAGGTTTGATCATTAAAAATTAGCAGTACGTTATATTTTATAGTCTATTTTGAGGAGGGTGTAATTACAAATTTCTCCAAGACAGTACTCATTGATATGTGTTTAAATTAAATAAAAATAAATTTCCGTAGTAACTTGTGATCTCTAATGGTTTGCCATGTACGTTCAAATAACTGTTAATTTGATTATGTATATGAATTAGAAGCAGTTATAGAGGAGGAATAGGACAAAATTCTATCAAAAACGTAAGTCACTCAATGAGAAATCCAGTACTTAAAATTGTTGGAATAAATGCTGGATTAACATTTTTAATCCAATATTTTTTTGACAATTTAAAATTCTCAGATTTTCAGTTTCCAAAAAAATATTGATTGACAAAAAGTATTTGTACAGAAATATTTGAGTATTCATTAATTATTTTTTTTAAAAAATATTTCAACATCACTAAAATATATTGTGCATATATTTTACATTCTATTCATTCTCCCCAATTTGACTAAAAACAAATTCCATTATTTAAGATGAAAGCGCAAAAGATCAAGTGGTTTTATAATTTTGTAACACTGCATATTATTAAATTTGACTTCAAATTTTAATAAAATACAGACATTTTTGCCGTCTATTAAGGAGTGACAGGGACACAATACAAAACAACACAAAATAAAATAAACACAAGAAATACTCGAAGAAACAAATTTAAAATACTGTGAAAAAATGTTGGAAAAAGTATTATCTAACTAGATTTAATTAATTGTAATGAAAGAATGTAGATAGTGAGTCAGTATGACCAATCGCAATGAAAAACAGTATATATATGTAACTGCGATAATGTAATCTAAGGCTCAATCCTAATTCTATTTAAAGTTACATCAGCCAATTACTTATATTTTATCAACATGTATGAAGTAAGTTCTTGAATTCAAACGCGCTAATCAAACTATAAATAGGAATTCTATAATTTAGTAAAAAGAGAAACTTGTTACTTAAAATTTGACAACTTATTAAGTATTGAGAAAAGAACTTAATTTTTAATATGATATCTACATTTTGAATTTAGCGTTATAAATAAATTTTGACTAGTTAATATTATGAGTAATTGTAGTGATTAGAAAAAAATGCAATTTGTATTGAAGAACTCTGGATCTCAGCGAATATTAAAAAAAAGAAGATAAATGCTGCCTTTCTGCTTCCAAGAGCTACATTTGTTGGAATGTGTAGTTAGAAAACTTTTGAATGTCAGTCCATGATTTACATAAATAGGGACTACAGCCAGAGAATCTACTTGAAAATTATAATTAAATTAAAGTAAGATCTAAAATAACATTAGCATAAAATTTCTTTTAAATAATGATTTTCATATTTGATGAATAATATTTCGATATTAAATTTTCTTTACACTGATTTCTAGTTAATCCGTTTAATAACTTCCGTAATGAAGCACGATAAAGAATATGTTTTAGAAACAAAAATGGATTTTATAATTATCTTTGAGGGTGATGCACATTGTACATTGTAATTAAAAGCATGTTATATGAATGGAAGCTCAATATTTTCCTACTAATCTACTAATGATACATATAATGTGTGTGTGTAATTTATGTAATGCAACTCCATGGTAAATATGGCAATCCTTGACAAAAAAGTTTTTCAAAAAAAAAAAATACATCTTTCAGTATGAATATCGATTAGAAATGTAAACATTAAATTTAAAAATGGGCAAAATATCAAGATTTAAGATCAAGACTAATTTGCAAGACTTTATTTCTTTATATCTAAAAACACGATCAACATTTCTAGTTTTAGGATTTATATACAAACTGGTTCCCCCGTGACAAAAACATTTCCCTGAAAACCATTAAATAGTTTTGAAAAAAATCGGTACTACTTATGTATAATAATAATAATAATGAAACTCGTGCGCATTAAATTTTCCAAGAACTTTTAAAGGATCCATATTAAAAAATTTTAAATTTCGTTATTTATTTTACTTCGTTATTCGTTATTTATCCATGACTTTTTAACAAAACGAATAACATTAGTAAGTAATGTGGACTTTTTAAAAAAATTAAAATTATTATTTATTGAACTCTAGTCCCAAATTAAATTATTTAAGATCAATTAAAATTAACATTTTAATTTTATAATAATATTGCTTTTATTTTCTATATTTCAAGGAATTTCATTATTTGATGTAAAAAAATGTTTTAATTTCAATAATATTTTTATGTAAATATTACTTTTTCAATTTTCATACAATCAACGATTTTTACTCATAAAACCTCTTAGAAAAAGATATAAATGCATATTTCAAACCCTCTGGCGTTAATTATTTAGTTTTCTAATCAAAAAATTATCTTAAACATAATACTTATTTCCTCTCGGCAAAATGTAATCAGACTGAAAACTTTTGTCATCCTTTAAACGAACCAAAAAATTGCATATAGATTTAAATTTTTCTATTTGTATCCTGTTATTTAATTTGTACGGTATGGGAAGTTTTTTTCTGAATTTTGAAAGATGTGGTGGTTTTCCTTAAATGGAGATGCATAATCAAATTGAATATTTTTAAAGAAAAAAAATTGCATTTTCACTTTCAGTTTTATTTTTAAGTTTTGTCCGTTTCTCTGAATAAATAATATATCTCGTTCGACAACAGGAAAATTAAGAATATGGATTTTTTTCTTTTTCTTTTTTGGTAAACTTTCCATTTCATTTCATGGAATCAGAAACTTTTAAAATTATCCTCAGAATCACACATTTTGTATTTTTGTACAGCAGTACTGAATTCTCATATATAAATTTATTGAAAACTTCCTGGAATATTATGAAAATTTACTTAATATGTTACTTAACATAGTGTATAATAAGTAATTATAAAAATAACTTAATATAGTGTATTTTATTGTATTTACATAAGCAAAATAAAACAATATTTACTCTTGATAATTAATGATTCGCAAAACTTTTTCTAATATATATAAATTTGTGAATACAAAATAGTTCTTTATTGTTGTCTTTCTTATTAAATTCATTTAAGAACAAAAAGCTCTAATTAAATTTGTTTATAAATATTATTTTAATCACTGCTATTATTTAAAATATAAAAAAATATGGAATTTCTTTTAAATAAAGTAAATAAGGAATATGATGTAGTATATATCAACAGTTTTGCACTGTAGCATAGCAAAAGTATATTAATGTTTACCATAAAAAAAATCAATAATATGGAAAATGATGATATTACAATATAGGAAAACAATTATTTTTGTCATAAAAATATTCTATATTTCTACTCGTTTCAAAACATTATTTTCAAATATTTTATTCTGTTGTGTTTAAATGTGTGCTTAAATGGATCACATCAAATTGATATTGTTGAAAATTGTCTTCAAATGTATTTCTGGGTGACACTATTGATATGTATTCTAAGTTACATCATGCATATTTGTACGATGTATAATGAACGCATGATAGTACATAGTAATCAATAATATTCAAATTAATATACCTAAAAAATATTAAATTAAATGAATATCTATTTTTCAAAGCATTTTTAGCAAAATATGTCTAAGATGAAACAAAATTGATGAAGTTAATCAGAAGTTAAATTGTGTTATTTAATTTCACAAGTGATTTTAATTTTCTTCCAAATTTTATTTGATATTTCAAATTAAGCTTATAACTTGTGGGTTACAAATTAAAAATCTAAACAAATATAAGAAAACAAGAAAATTACCTGATAATAAATGAAAGAATTCATATAATTTTTTCAATATTAGCTTTATTTTTGACATATCCAATGGAATGCTTAATAGAATAATATTGCATTGCCTGTGGTTATATGCTTAAATAAAATTATAAAAACGTACTTGTGTATATATTTTGATTCGTATGTTATTTTGAATTAGTTATAAGTTTAAAATCACAAATATCTTTTTATGATTAAAATAGTAAGATATAGTCTTTTTTTTCTTTACACATAAATCTATGAATATTTATTCAGTTAATTGTGTTAATGTTAATTAATGTTAGATAATTGTGTTGATGTAACTGACTGATAATGGCATTTAAATATTAAATAGAGATGCAGTTTTATAAGAGCCATACAGCAAACAAAAGTTTTTCAAAAAATGAATTGATAAGCTTTATATTGAACAAATATAAATAAACTAATAAATCGAAACTTAAAACACTAGAGTCGATCAATTTGAAATAAATAAAATTCATTTCAAAAGAGATTAATTTTATCATCATATATTTAATTATAATATATATTTTCATAAAAATTACACACGGATATAAAGAGAAAATATAATAATTTATGAAAGTATCTTAATTCATATATTATATTTTCGAAAAGTCATTTATAAAAGCTAATTGAATGCAAAATGAAATTCACATTCTGATTAGAATAATAAAATAATTAGAAAAAGTTTTCCATGTAAATTTCAGTTAAAAGGAAAAATATCTTCATATTTTATTGCTAGCCTCTATATATATGACTACAATACAATAAAAATCAATTTTCCAGAATGCTCTTGAAAAAAATAGTGCTTTGGATGACAAATATTAATGAATAAAATAAGAAGGATATAGCAAAATGTTAAAAAAAGAACATCATACATCTTTTCGGTGAAATCAGAGAAACAAAATGGTAAAATCTACCAAAAGAATAACTAAATAAATGCACTGAATAAACTAGACCTTTACAAAAAATAATTTTTCACAACAAATGATAAAAATACTTTTAATAAAATGATTAAATCTATGAGATAAAATTCTATGAATTATAATTTTTTATTTAAAAATTCAAAATTCGAAATCAGCGTATCTAAAACAGAAGGTTACAATCCTTACTTTAAAATCAAGTTCTTTAAAAAATTAATAAAAAAAGTTAGTTTTTTCTGCTACTAAAGATTTTCAAAATTTTAGATACTTAAATAAACTTGTAGTATTGATGTTTAAGAATAATTTTTTAATAAAATTTCTTCTTGAAGATACAATTTTATGCTGTCATATTATTCATCAGTATCACATGTTTCATAAAATATTCATGATTCCTTATTATTTTTTATGTTGCAACTCTTGATTCACAAATTAAGCAAGAAAATGCATGCAAATATGTACATATTTGCATGCATTTCCTTGCTTAATTTGCGCTCTGGCATACTAGTTTCTTAACTGCGTACTTAGTAAAAAGTATAATATTAAACACAAATATAGATTATTGCAAAACAATACATTATAGCTGTAAAAGATATTATTTTAATTAATGCAGACAAAATAAGAAACAAAATTTTCCAATACTTAAACACCTATGCTCTTAAATTAAAAGTCAAGCAAAAATATTAATTTATGAGAAACTACTGAGAAAATCAAGATAGAAGATACATATTTACGTGTTCTGTAAGTTAAAAGCTGAATAACAAATTGCCACTTATAAAGACAGAATCAATTATGAAACATAATGAAAAAGCAAAATAAAATATCAAGTAGATACATTTTAAAACAGCCAACGTATGAAAATAGGATTATATAATATAACGTAACCAGTTTCTTTTTAGATTGTTCTTGTCATCCTTATTACTCAAATTGAACCCATTTAACATCACCTCCAGAGGAATAGTTAAAGAAAAAGAAACAAAGCTCACATTCTCAAGAATATCAAAAGTTAAAATGAATATGATTGATGAGCTTAGTTAAGTAACGTCTGGTAATGGAAAAAAATTGAGCAGACTTCCGTCTCGCTAAGAAATAAATAGTCAAATTCATTTTCTCATTCGATCAAGGTTATCATTAACATTATTCATAGATTCTAAAGAGAGGTATGTATATAAATATGACGCGATTTAATGCAACAAAATGTACTTATTAATTAAAAAAGTTGTTTTTCAAATTTAAGAATTTAAAATATTTTAGAAATATGTTCTAATTAAAATACTATGTTACCTACATAAATGGACAAATCTAAGCAATCTTTATTTCTTACAATTAAGCTGACATCGTAGTTTAATGTCTTGGAGTGAAATTTATAAATAAGCACATAAAGAATTGCACTCAGTTTTTTTATTTTAATTTTATATTCTGCTATTCTTTAAAGTTTTTACATTTTCAATATTCGTGTTATTATTATTCAATATTTTTTAAAAGAATTCTCACTTTAATTTATATTCTTAAAAAAAAATTCATTCAATTACATTTTTCTTTTTCTTCAAGCTTTTTGCATGCAACTTCTGACGAAATGTGAAATAAATAAATGAATATTTTAAAAGTCAGAGCTAATATTATGTCTATAAATGTAAGTTTAAGTGAAAAATGTTGGTAAAAAGTCAGCTAATTTTTTCCTTAATACTTTATGGGCAATTAAATACACTTAAATTAAGAAATTACAACAAAGTAGACTATTTATTTTAAGATTAAAATGTGAATCGAATAGAATGTTTCACCTTGGTTTATGGTACAAAAGTAAAATTCTGTATTGACTGTTTAGTTAAAGAAGATATGTGTTCCATTAATATTTTCTGCCTACACATCAGTTGAAGAAAGTGTTTGAATGTTGCATCCTTAGAATACAAGAATTCAGTTTGAAAAAAATGAAAATTTCTTTGAAAGCTAACCTCTTAGAAAGTTAAAAGGTCTTAAAAAGCTATCGCTTTTTAGACTGTTCTATTACGCGGTTATGTATTTGTTTATCGTAAGTTAGACTATAGTTTAGCACTAGTACTGTATTCTTCCGTATGTTTTCCGTAACGAATGTTTTCAGCTTGTCATTAGCAATAAAACAATCAGAGTTGGCGTAGCATTTTTGCTTTCTACATCCGCATGTATAGGGATGCTTGAAAGTTTTCCGAGTTTCCCGACTCATGTCTTTTGAAAACAGGAATCTGTGAAAAGTGCTTTAAAAAGAAAAATACTTAGCAGCTTAAAAGAAGTTTCCAATTGGCCATTTCATCATGGTAAAATTGTGGCATAATATATATGTGAGTCTTCATTTGGATAAAGAAACCAAAATCGATAATGATTCTTAGCAATGAAAATAAGGTGATTATTTGGATCCGGAATGACATGAAAACATATAAAAAGGAGTATTCAAGACCTGAAGACATTCAAAAAGAATATTTTTCGTTGAAAGCTGAAGAATACTGCCTAATTATAAGCCAACGTTCACAAGGTGTTTCGACAGGCTTCCCTGAAGTGTTGTGCTGATAAATACCATTCATCATAAATGAGTCTGCTTTGTTAATTATCATATCTATTTCTTGACCACAAAATTTTGGATGGCTAAGTTTATTGAATTTACAAATAATTATATCAAATGAATACATTTTTCGCATTGAATATCAAATTCCTATTTTGGTTAACTATTTCTAACTTAAATATTATATTTATATGCGGACTCTTTTTAAATTTCCCTTACAATTATAATTTCCCCAAAAACATGTAAATAGTAAAGTCATCACTTGTATATTTTGTCATTTGCTTCACTTTTGAAACTTACTCAAAATTATTTTTTTCAAATTATTTTCAATATTTTGCATTTTTCTCAAAAAATTTCTTATTTCTTAAAGCATTTCTCAGTTTAAATTATATACGACCAAAAAAAATAAATAGTACAAAACTGTTAAAAATTGTTAATATATTTAATTTCATTAAAAATACATGAAAATCCATTAAACATGTCTTGTTAATAATTTCTAATAACCTTTCATGTAATTCAAAGTACTTTTTTGTTATTTTTTTATTTGGTTCACTATATTAAAGATAAATATATAAATAATATACTGTTGGCCACCCAAATTAATTTTGCGAATAACATGTTAACCAACTATCAAATGAATAAATTTATAGATTTCTGTGAAGCGTGGTTCCTGCCAAAATCAGTAACGAGACTTTTATAATCTGTGAAAATTACAGGTGAAGTGGTGAACATTTATTTCGATAGAACTAATATGCTATCTTCATTTTAACATAATTTCTAATTGCTGACACTTCGATAATGAAATTTTACGATCACTTATTTTAAATATATTTGTAACATCCAGGTGAAACGAAATTTTGCCTTAATTATTATTCTTTAATTTTTATTTAATCAAATTGAAATTTTTATAATTGTATCGTTAACATTTCTATTACACTTTAGGTATGCAAATTAAATAAAATGG
>JAPDSC010004884.1:0-10210 GCA_026290005.1 Latrodectus geometricus | reverse complement strand
ACCGAAAATAAATATGTACGTTAATTTAGCCCTGCCATTGGTAGACCGCCTTCGATTTTTTAAATGTGGAGTAAACTCCGGATCCCAAATGTTTGGCCACCCCTGCAGTAGATATAATTTACAGAAAGTAGTTGTATAAAGCAGATAATATTAATATACATATGAGGATTTCACAAAATTAATATAGTTCTGAAAGTTTAATTTTTATATGACTCACATGTGTAATGAATAAGATCACTCAGTCAAGGTCAAAGTCACGTGGCCAAATTTTGAATGTCGTTTTTATTATTTCAAGATTATTATGTTATTAAAAATTTAAAATTAGCTTGTAACTTATTATAGGTCAATAGTCCTGACCGTATGTCAAAATCTCACGACCGTCATGACAGACATATTACATGTAATATGTTACTAATTTAATATTACATCTATTACATAACACTTAAAGATTTATGTGGTGTCAGAAAAAAATTTAAATGTTAAAATGTTTGTAATATATTATAGAAAAGTATAACTCTCTTGCGTCTGGAAGACAGCTAGTTCGATATCCGACTCAGCCTAAGTCTATTGAGTTAAAAAGATCAATGCCTGTTAAATGTTCGAAGGTTCTAATGTCCTTCATTGTTGGGATGTGGAAGATTGAAGCGAAAGTTATAATGCAGGTATCGAACCCGCAACTTGGTTGTAGATCAAAATTAGGTAGCAGTTGATGGTGCTTAATACTTTTGGTCAGTCAAGATGAGCAGCATAAAAAAAATGCAATATTAAAAATAGTAGCTTTGATTGTTGGTCTCCAGGTAGTCAATTATGTATTGGAAAATAAAATGTTTTAAAACAATCCTTACACAATATCCCTCTCTCTTTCAACAATGGCTAGAACCGGATCGGGAAATTTCTCTCTAAAGAACAAAATTCTACCATTGGACTACTTTGAGTCCGGAAAAATTCATTTTCTAAGGGCTTCTAATAGACACGGCTAATGGACTTAATAAACACCTCAATCTGATTGGATGTAATGATTTTCATCCAATCAGATTGCCATGTCTATTAGGTCGATTAGCGGTAATACGAATAGGTTGATTAGATGTGATGATTTTATCCAATCAGATTACCTTGTCTATTAGATAAATGATTTTTTACAAATCTTTTTAACCCTTTTTCTCATGTTATCTGGAAGTTTGAAATGGGAAATACATATTTAGATATGCATTTTTCATTTTTATGTCAGTCTATGGATTGAAATACAGAAATAATTATCGCGTGTTTAAACAACAGATTGAATTGTTTTAATTTTCATAAAAAAATAATAGTTTTCAGCTTATAAAAATATAGTAAATTTTATCATTTATTATTTTATTTAATAGCTAATTGATTTTGTGTTTGAATATATGAAGATTTTCTTTTAAGCATTTGAATAAACTACATGTAAGCATTTTAAATTTGCTAAAATGGCAGACTACCTTGCTAAAATGACGTTTTACCATTTACAAATTTCAAAATTTCATAATTTTTTTTATTAAGAACAGAACTTTTCAAAGAATATAATTTCAACAGTAAAAAATACTATATGAGTTAAAATATATAGCTATTTTAAAATTTTTGTAGAAAATAATGTGCAATATTTCTTGTTAAAACTACAGCTTCCGTTTGTATAACAGTTGTCTAGTAAAATAATAGCTTGTTTTCTTGAAAATATTAGTTTTCCCTTGTTTAAAGTAAAAGAAATACTTTTTTACACAAAAACAAACTATTTTTTTACTGAGAAAAATTGCATTTTTTACTTTTTTTACTTTTTTTACTTTTTTTTTTTTTTTTTTTTTTGCAAAAAAAAAATGAGTTTCAGTACAGTAAAAAATAACACAGGTTATTATGTAAAACTGAACAGGAAAAACTAGCGCACTATCTATCAGTTTTTCTCTGTAATTTCAACAGGTTTTTTACTGTGCAACTATTGATTCGAAAAATTCTTCTTTCGATCTTGGTTCATGGGTTCAAATCCCTCTTAGGGATATATCGAATATTTCAGAACCCACAAATTAAACTGTAAGTACCGGTCTAATTAGTCCTCGTGTTTTATAAAACGATCGTTGAATGTCAAACAAACAAATCTAGAATTTAAATATAATTTGAGTTAGAAGGTGAAGAATCAGCGCACTTACTTTCATTTCTACAAGTCGTGCGCACCATTTCTTTATCGCTCCTGCACATGCCCAATGTGGTTCGGAATCTTCTCTAAGCTATAAGTCTCGGCTGAATTAACTCTCGTGTGCAGAAAATGGCTGTATATTCCTAACAAACTAACCTTAAATATGTATGTATGCCATTTGAATTTATTTTGGATGTAAATAGGTTTTCTTCATTTAATTAATATCTGATTTAAAATTGAGGATCTGTTAGCAGAACAGTTAGTGCTGAATTCAACAGTTCATGTGTTTGAATCCCATCTTAGTCATGGATATTTGTAGTATTCGGAATCCACTCTAAACTGATTAGTGTTCGAATCATGCTAGAAAATTACTTTTTGGTACGGAATTTTAAACTTCATACGTTCCAATGCTTTTTTGACTGGTGATGTATTGGAAAAAGCGAAAACGCGATCTCTAAAAAGTGCAATATTACTTTTTAAAATAGAAAAAAAAATTGCAAACGTCTTTATTATTAAGAAAAAAAGTATATAAGACTGTTCAAAGAAGTGGAGATTCGATGCTGTAAATATTTTCCTCCCATCCAACATCGTACAGATAATTTTTAACAGAATAAAAAGAACCACATTTTTTTCTTACCGAAAAAAATTCCAGAGTGTAATGCTGCATTGGTTAACTTAATCCCATCACGGGATAAACTGCATTACAGGGTACTCAAATCGGTATTAATTGTTTCACATGATAAACATTGCAATCGAATTTGCAAAAGGAGACACCGTTTTAATTCCGACGTTCTGGTATAAGTTTCACTCCTTCCTATGCAGTCGTTCTCAATTCTACCCCTGAAAACATTTTAACGATAGGCTAAGGTTTTTATTTGCACATAAAATTTCTTTCTAAATATGGAATTTAAATTTTATAATATGTAAATAATTTAACCTTTAATCGTATAAAATTTAATATAAAATTTTAGTCGTTATATATGGTTTCTATTGTATAAATATAGTCACAGTATAGTTATGTATGATTGAAAGTTTATTCTTACAAAAATTATTTCCCTTAAAATATATTTTTTAGAGATACTACCATCCTGAAGAATGAAAGGGAAAGAGAGCGGGCCTACGATACTCTGAAATTGCCGGGGCTTATGGTTTGAATAGGGCAGACCTTCTGTGTCATAGAATTTCCTTCCGGCAGGGGCAGCACCCACCTCCTGGACGTCCAAGAATATAATAGAGACCGGCCTTCGATATCAAAAGAGAGCGGAATATTGGGGGAGGTCTTTGTGTCCTCTCCGAGACGACCCGTTTCCTCCACGGAAGGCATCCACCCCCTCAATCCTCTTTTGGCTGTGTGTTGAGAAGTGTGGCAACAAGTGACTTAGAGTTAATCTCTGATCTTCTTCCATTTTGATGACATATAGTGTCATGGAGAGATGGACTATGTCATAAGAGCTTATGTAAATAAGAGGGTATGAGGTTACCGTCTCATGCCTTCAAGCATAGATACAGGAGGGGTTTCAAATTTTGCTGGGAAGGAGGCAGCAGATTTTTATTTGAAATGGAATGTTGGATGCCTAATAGTTCAAAGCTTTTGGAAGGCATTCGAACATGCTTCGCAACTTTCCCTTCTTGGTTCGTGGGTTCGAATCCCCTCTTAGTCTTGTATGTTTGCAGTGGTTTGGAATTCACTTTAAAACTTTATGTCCCGGTTAAATTAGCCGTTCCTATGCAAAAAATGACGTTTGAAACACTAACCAACCAAACCTTACATTCTAGGACTACCACAAGAATAGCTTCCAATAAGTAGTCTAGTTAGTGGCGATTGCTATAGCAACAATGGCTGCCCATTTCAAGTGAAAGTTAAGATGTCGTGAATTGATAATATTTAAGGTGTTCTCCTCGTGTTATTCTTAATTTTCAAAAAAAGTTCATACACAATTTTAAAAAAATTCATACTCATGTTATTTTTAAAGCTTCTTGTAAGCCAAATTGGATGCTTCTGATTTGGTTCTTTAAGCCGAAATGAAATGTGTATTGTTTCCATGGCAACAGACAGGCACAGACAAATTGGTGGGAGAAGACTATACTCGTGGTAGCCAGATTGTACTCGTGTCGAAAAGGAGAAAATCCGCATGACTCGTCAGCAGCCATTCTGGTAGATATCGAACTGATAGTTAATGATCTATTCTTTCATTCAGAAGCTTGTGAGTTTGATTCTCACTTATGGCCTGAACGTACTGGTTTGAAATCCACTTTAAATTGTAGGTTTCAATTTAATGAGTCTTCCTAAGTAATAAATAACCATCTAATTGTAATACTAAGACCTACTTCAACAGATGTCATTTCAAAAGCGCAGTATCCATCTACCATTGTTTAACAGTGACTGTGATCGAACACGGGATGTTCCACAGAGAGCTGTTCTATCTCTAGGCAACGATAAGACCTTAAGCCTAATATAAAGATTTCGTAGTTTATTTTGTTACGTCATAGTACTCAAAATCGTTGCCAGAAATAAAATCTTTTATTACTGTACTGTACTAATTTGAATTAGATTATTCCTTCATACAGTCTATTACATGATAATACTTAAATTTTGCAGCATCATTTTTGAGGAATTTTCTTTTAAAATTTGAATTTTTTGTTATTTGAATTTCGTTTAATCCGATTTTGCCTAACATATCCAGAAAATTTTCATGACTTTTTCGCTCTCAAACTTTTGATATTACTCCAAGAATATTCCACTAAGCATATTTATGGATTAGGCCTTGGTGACTTGTTTGGTTGAAGGGTTCGAAAGGAAGTGAGTTCGAATCCATGACTGAAAACCTATCGTGTTCGCTAATAGCGGTTGGGGCACAAATATGTCGTGATCACAATGTTCTCCGTGTAAAATGATACCTCAGGGGGTGGTAGTCTAAATCTGAGGGTCTGCGGTTGGTCCCTGCTTTTAAATTAAGAAGACACACCCACTTTCGGGGCCAATGGTAGCACACCCACGTGTCCCACTTTATAAGTTGCCTTCACTTCCTCCCCATGTAATGCTAAAAGGTGGAAATCTCATAGCAACCGGGCATTAGAAATAATGGATCAAATGTTTACATGAAATTGAAATTGATATCTTGGGGGATTTAAAACGTTAACTCTTGTCCGCAAAGGATGCGGTGGCCTGGTTGATTAAGGCGTCTTTCTCGTTATCAGAAGGTAGTGAGTTCAAATCCCGGATTAGCCGAAAATCCATCTTTATTAGTAATGGCGACTGGGACACGTAAAATGTGGTCTGGTGGCAATGTCCTAAATGTTCCCATTCCAAATTAATACCTCAGGGAGTGGTAGAAGCCATGCTATGAGTCTTCTCTGGCTTCAATCTCTAAATTAGAATATCCAGGTGGCACTGCCATCTATGAGCCAAAGTCGTACTTCCACCTTCGTATGAAGGTTCTTTATTCTGAAAACGTCTTTTCAGACTTCATTCGATCACTCCCTCACGGGCTTGGCTTTGCCAAGTCCGTAAGGGAGTGGGCGAATGAACATAAGTAACAACAACTCTAGTCCGCTTATGACGACAAACGAATGTTTCTTCTAAGTTACTTTGAAATGATAATTTGTTAATTCTTAATGTTAGATTATCTTTGAGGTAATGTATTGCATATAGACAATTAGAGAGATGTAATAAAATAAAAATCAAATTATGGAAAACATGCAATTGAAAAACAATATTGTGGTATTGATACATGGTTGCGGTCAATGCGAAATAGAGATAAGTTTGTCATAATAAGAAGTTTTAACTTGGAACTGAAAATTCCTTTGAAGATATTTTCCCCTAAAAATAGAGATCCAGATGCCGTATAATCATTTTGGCGCATTTTTAAATTTAGTGAAATTTTTGGCGGTTTTCATTGTTTTCCTGGCAGCCCGAATTATTAACTACGTGAGAATGATCGAATACTAACGATATTCAACTACCTCCTATTTTGGCAACCATAGCCACATCATTGTGAAACAACACTTTGTTTTTAACAATGCATTTTTATTAGGAATCTTGTGAAGATAATTCAACTGAGTTTTCTTTTTTAAAAAAGTCCTAATATTGTATAATTTTATTATTAATCGATTTTTGCAGAAAAGAAATTTATGTGATAATAACGATAGCTTGGCGACATTTCTAATAGCCAAACATTTTTGAAATACGCAAAAAGGATTATATGGCATCTAAGCCGGAATTAATGTTGAATCTCAAATTAGAGTATTTTGTTATTCTCTTTTCAAAGTTCCGCCTTAAATGTAATTTTGTGATCACAAAATATCTATATTGTTGTAGTATTTATAGTTTTTTAGCATTTTTTAACTGAATGATTAGCTTTCCATTTGTACATCGTTATTTTAAAATTATAATGAGCACTCCGATTTGTGGAAAACATGTTATTAGACACAATAGAAATAACTTTCGTCATCAATGGTTATTATGCAACTAGAGATAACACGAGGAATGCTACTCTATCCGGCATTTTAATTCTAACTTACTGAAGTTATTCAAGAAATGTATGAAATTCTAATTGTGTGTGATACCTGGAAGATCCACACATTGTTGTAATTTCAATTTTTCATTGTTGTCAAACAATTTTACATTGTTGTAAAATTTGAAATCGCTCAAAGATTGCTAACTATTTTATTCAATTTTTTTCCCTACTTTTACTCGACATCATTTAAACAATTTCGAATGTGTGGCGTTTTGAAGGGTTCGGTAACAGTTAGTATTATCCATTAATAACAAATTATCAATTTAATTGTTTTTGAAGCTAATTATCAATCAAATTAATAGTTCGAAGAATGAAAATTTAATTATAATTTTATCCACATGGGGTTTCTCTTATAGAAGTTGATATTGAGACAGTTCTCAGTTTCACATATCTACTGTTTCGTTCGTTACTTTTATTTCGTATCCCTTAATTCCGACAACTAATTAGTGTTCATTGTGGATATTTTTAGTAGCTCAGTAGAAAAATTTTCAACTTTAGGTCTCAGCTCTAATAGGAATTGTGTACAAAATATGAAATAATGATAAACTAAACCAACCAGGCTCACAGTAGACTAGTGATGGAATATACTTTTTTGGTGCCTAGGGTCCCAGGTTTTATACCAGACGCCATTGAACAGCGGGAGATGAATGCTGCGCTTCAGCATGCCTGTCTGGCGGGGTGGGTGCTTGTGAGTTTACCGGATTGCCTAGTATACGTATCATTATCTATGAAGTAAGGCAATTTAAGCGATATAAACCATGAAAATACTACAAGATATTTCTAATGGAACAGTTTGGTCTTATACTGGTTAACTCGGGAAAACTTCTTATAAGAATTATAAAATATTTACGTATTTAGCATAATAAATGATTCTATTTTGATTTTTAGCTTACTATCTGACTACCAAACAAGAATAGTTCCAAACTGGTTAATAGTGTGAATCTGGTTAATAGTGGGTCAGTCCATTTCAAATGACAGTAGGGGTGTTCTGAATTGCTGGTATTCAGGGAAGTACTTCATGTTATCCTTAAGGCATCCAATAAGCCAAAATTGACGTTTTCTTCTGGTTCCTTTAATCAAAAGCACATCATGTTTTGTTCCCATAGCAACAGACAAGCACGGATAAATTGGCGGGAGTTATTCTCGTGGTAGACTGTATTTAAATTCAGGATTGTTATTTTCTATGGTGGTATATTGTTCTAAATTTGTTTTATAAAACAATTCTCAATTTTAAATCAGTATATCTTTTATAGCTATTTTTTTTTTTTTTTTGTTTCTAATGGTGGGCACACTTGAGTAATTAATCCATTTGCCACAACAAGATAGAAAACTGCTACTCATTTTATCGTTACCCGGTGGGCACCTGTGAACCAAGTCACGGAGGTACGAGTAGCATCGCCCACGCCACACCACCACAAACCCATTTATAAGGCGGGTCACATTCATCCATCACCTGAGAAAAGGACAAGAAACACAGAGAGAGAAAGAGAAAGTACATCCATGCCCGAGCCGAGATTCGAACTCAGGTCCTCCCCATCCGTAGTTAGGTACTCTAACCACCAGACAGGGTGGGCGACTCTTTTATAACTATAAAAAAGTTAAAAATCAAAAGTTGTACATTTATATACTAAAAGTTTTGAGATAAAACTTTAAAGTCCTTAAAATAAAAATTCTATCTTAAATTATCTTTGGAAACGCAGTTTCCAAAGATAATACTCAAATTTCTTAAAAATATAATGAGGTTTCATTTTAAGTTTTATTTATATTAACTACTTGCTTCATTAAATGAAAAATTCATTTCAGAGAAAATTTACAATTTAATGATTTTTAATAATTCTATTAACAAATATAATCTGAAGAATTTTCAAGAAATTTTGGAACCCGTGAGGTGCATTTTAGAGTCAAAAAATTAATAAAAATGTTGATTTTACTTACACTAAACGCTAACGCACTTATAAAGGCACTTTAAATCTATACAGACGTGTACGTAATATTTTGTGATGAAAATTAGTGATAAATGTATATTTCACATAAAACTAGAACAAAAATCTGAAGTAATTCTATAAATGATCTTCTACACTTGAAGATTTAAAGTTATTTTTCACTTAAAATTTGAGTGGTACAAAGTTCTATTTATTAATTTCACTTTGAAAGATGGAATAATGTTAAAAATTTAATTCTAAATTAGTAATATTTTATTGTACTTTTAAATCATAACTATAATTAAAAATAGTTTCATTTTAACTTTTGTGTTTTCAGGAATGGCTACGTATGTTGCATTCTATATATTTTTCGTTATTAGTGCTATAAATTTTGTTCCTTTATTTTTTAATCAAAACTAATTAAAAAAAATTAATTAAATTAAATAATAAAAAATAAAAAAGAGTCTATAAAAACGGAAAGAACAAAATTTATAACAATAATAAAAAAAAGGATATAACTGATGTTGCCATTCCTGAAAACACAAAAGTTTAAGCAAAATGATTTTTTATTATTTTTACAATATAAATAAATATGATAATTAAAAAATAAAATTAAAAAATAAAAAATAAAATTCGCAGCTAAAATCATTAAGAGTAATTGTTTAAAATATTCTCCTAATAGTTTTCTACTAATAAAATTATAAATTATTTGTAATTACTATATGTTATCTTATAAATTTGGTTAATGTTGCTCAATTTCTTCATTCATGCATCTAAACAAAGTTTAAAAAGATTTAGAAAAATATCCTTCCTTTTTATAAATAGTTTTATTTGAAGTTTCATTTCAAGCTAATATTTATAGCTGGACAGTAAATATTAGCTTTAAAAAATTTTCAAAGATTTTTTTGTGATAAATGCTCCAATATGGAATACAAATTTCAAAACAGTTGGTTTTAGTCAAAAATGATGAGTGTTACGACATTCTGAGCAATAGATGGTCTCTTTGTCAACAAAATTCCATTGTAAAGCATGCGTATCCTTAAAACCAATAAAAAATTGTTTATAAACGAGAATAGTATGTTAAAAATTTTAAAACTGTTTAACGGTTTTCCAATTTAGGATTCGAAACATATGAATTAATGAAAAGGCTTTCAATTTTCAGTTGGAAATTTTAAATAATTAAAAAATTCAAAAATTCTATTGATTGAATTGAAAACAAACTTTAAAAGCAATTATTCAATCTTTCATAAAAAATAACAGAGCTCTCAGAACTTAATACCTTGGCCTTATTTGGCGAGCATAGGTGGAGAGTTTTCTAATCGACTTTTATTTTTACGTTCTAAATGAACTAAGAAATCGTTGTTTGGCGAAGTTTCAACCTGTTATCTTGTCAGGCTGTCATCCGCATTAAAGAGCGTCCCAGCAATGATTGAAGTCGAAATGGCGAGTATCTCATCAACGCACAAGCAGCCTACAGAAGCATCTTTGAACGAATTCCGAAAGCGCATCTTTCTCATTTTTTTTCTGTTAATCAGATAGAGAAGAGCAAGAAAAAAGAAAACCGCCGCCGAGATCATGAAACAATAACCATTTGGTGGAATAACGAATTCATAATACTCTTAAGA
>JAPDSC010004880.1:130616-143240 GCA_026290005.1 Latrodectus geometricus | reverse complement strand
AGCAACTGATAAAAAATCTTATTCCATAAAAATAAATAATGATATATTGTATGTATATATATACATATATATATAATTTTATATAACTATTAGCATAATAATCTAATTATTAGTTGCATATAAAATATATTTACTACTGTTGAAATATATCTATTATATTTATAAGTATTATAAACAAAAATTGCAAATTAAAATTGGAGACAAAAGTTTGTCTTTTTTTACCTCAACATTGTAGACATTGAATTCAAAAAATTGAAAGAATCAATGAGCAGAACAAAATGTAGCAGATCAATTAAATACCTAAACAACATTATGCATATTTATTAGTTACTGTGTTTGATAAACATTTTAACAACTCATTATATCTATTAAATAACGCAGATATTACATAGTGTTATGGATAAAGTGCAATAAAAACTAATCTTTTCTAATAAAAAAACACATTTTCTAATCCTTTATTCTTACAGGTTATAAATATAATTCAATCATTTGATTTATAACAATTATAAAAATTAGCACTACTCTCTTAGTTTATTAACTTTAATGAAAGGTATGCAGACAAAGTGAAGTAAAATATGATTGGTATCAAAACTTTTCTAATTAAAATTAAGAAATTTTATTTGATTTAAAATGCTCCCATTTATTTCAATTTTCTATTCCAGTTTGCTTAAACTTTGGAGAAGAGTGAGTTTAGCAACAGGTAAAACCTCGAACTTCAGTAAATTTTAAACCTGTTATTAGAAAGTAAATGTGCAACCTTGATCGACAAAAACATAAATCATTTTTTTCTAAATAGTATTTTTTGAAATCTAAAATGTTTTCGATCGGAAAAGGTTTGGATGAAACTGGTTCCACAAGATTCAAAGAGTATAATTTATGAATCAAAAAAAATATATAACAAAATTAAAAAGTTATCAATCATGTACGAAACTTTCTTCACATAAAAATGATATTCCAAATTTAGATAATTTATTATATTCCAATTAAAAATGCAATTCATTATATTTGAACAGAAATAAATTACATAAATATAAAATCTCAAACTAAAGAAATGACAGTTCATAAAATTTATGCATTACATTTTTGAACAAAAGTTGGTGCACGCATTCGTTAAATATGTAAAAACTTGAGAAAAAATTTAATGAACAGAATAAGCAAAAAATCGAATTGAAATTCTAAAATATAGTATATTTGAGTTAAAAATAAATCTAACACAAAAACGTTTTAAAATATTTCTTTTGCTGTTGCTCAAAAGAATTATTAGAAATGAACATAGAATTTCTGCTTACAGCAATTTGAAAAACATTTAATGACATGTTAGTATTTCTAATTTTATAAGAAAAATTGAATTATAAATGGAATCATTTTTGAAATGGGGTGCTTCATTTCTTTCAATATAAACCAGATATTGAAAGAAATCATTTGATTAAATTAAGAATCCTTGACAGTTTCTTAAATGTCTCAAAAAGAAGGCATTCACAAGTCCTAAGTGTAGAGTGAAAAAAAATGCATTTTGTTACAACTCTGAAAGTTATAAAGCTGTTGGTAAAATTATTAAACTTGGATTTGTTCCTTTACTTATCGGTTTTCTTCTTGCTAATTTTTTTTAGTTAATGGAATAGTTTAAGACTTATTTACCCTTATGTTATTTTATTTCTGTTCATATTTTTTATAAAAAAATATTTATAAAAGCAACAATTAAGCTAGCTAGCACAATTTTTGCCTGAATCAGAAACTTGCTTGAATACATTAAGTATAAAAAGAAAGAAAAAATACGTAGAAGATTATTCTCTAAGTAGTGTTTATCAAGTCATTATAAGCTGCTCTATCATTTTGAGAATACTTTTAGAGATCTATCATTACATCACGTGTTTAGATTTCATTTTTCTATTCTTTACTTTCTTAAAATATTTCCTTAGGTGTAAAAAGCAACTCTTAAAAATATCTCTTTTCATTTTAATTTTATTTTTGTACTTTACTTAAAGATTCAAATGTGATTTGTTCCTCCCTTAATTTGAAATTTAAAACTACGAGGTGATAAACAAGGCTTTTGTTGATAACAATAATACAAATCCAACAGATCATCACGTGTCTTCATGAAGTACTCATGCGAAATTCTCAAGTTAATCAATACAATCAGTTTATAAACCTGTTTGTTCATGAACGGGCAACAAGCATTCAAAACGGGTGATTAAACTCTATTTGTTGAAGATATGATTAAAATAGTGCAGCATTCATCAGCATTTAATCTCGGGTTAAAGTTGGTTCGAATGGGAAACGATGCATGTAATATCATTTTAGTTTCTGAGAGTCAAAACTTACTTGTTGAACCAGCCGCATGAGCTCAAAATAAGAAATAGACATTTTAAATAGCGTGTTTCTTTACCAACCATTTTGTTTAAAAGAATTATTGCTCCATTCAAAAAAGTAGGCGCAAATATTTCGCCAAATTGTGCCAAATCATTTTATATTGTTCCTTCTGTCGTTTAATACTGTTACATAAAGGTATTTCAAATTCATTATTTTATCAGCAAAAAAAGATATTTAAATGGAAAACCTAAAGAAACATATGATTCTGTAACAAAATTGGAAAATTTCAATCATTTTGTGTGTAAAAACAAATATTTATTAGATCTGAAATTTCATTTAACTCAGATCATATAACAATAAGTATTTTCTATTGGCAATAAATGATTTTTGGTTCCAATTTTTTTTCTTTTGTTTGGGATGTATCAAATTAATTTATGTCAGAAGAAAATTACAGAAAGACGAATTTAATGTTGCGTTATCTTTTATAATGAATTAGTTTGATCAGTGTTAAATTCCAAAACATGCAATGTAAAACTGCAGCCCCTGAATGATTTCATCATAAATTAATAATAAAAAATATCCAAGAATTAATTCAATTTACTTTCCGTCTATTATATATGTGATACACGTTCTACAGGTCTCTGTTTGTAGATACCTATTTTTCTTTTTTTCTAATTAACACACGTGGTATTCTACCAAAGAAAAACGGCTGTCGTCAAGGTTACATGAACGCCACGCCAACAACACGCAGCGTCACTCTATTTCTTCGAAGATATTGTTTTTAAACACAAGATATCAATTTTTCGCCCCCACCCGGGTCATTCATGCTGTTCGACAATCCTTGTACACGCCACTTTGCATGAGGTCCATAAATATTTTATACACTATGAAAGACGTGTGATTTAATGCATTGTCTTTGTTGAAAACCTTTGCTTGCGACACGAATCGTGAGTAATAGAAGTAAACTAAGTATACCGCAAGAGATATAAAACTGTATTTCTGCGAAAACAAGGTTTTCGTATAAAAATAGAACAGAATTTGCTACTCAGCAATCAGAATCATAAATTCAAGTACAAGCAATTTTTATGCGAGTAATAGATGTTCAGATTTTTAAATATAAACAAGCATTTTTCTAAATTTTCAAAAAATATAACGACTATTAGAATTAATGAAATTATAAACTATATATATATTGTATATTGAATTCTCCACTAGTGACTTACCAGCACAAATTAAATGATTTTATTATTCTTTGTCATCTTCGGGCAACTAAGGGAATAACTTATAATAAAAACAAAATATTATGACCTTAAAATTTATAAAAATCTTCAAGAGTAATCAAATTTCATGAAATGACCATATGAATCCGATGCAGAAACGAATGTTAATATACTAAATAACAGGTCACTGTGACCGGATGGAAAAGTCTCGCAACTGGAACTTAGTGAGTTTTGTACCAAAATAGTGGCACTGTTCATAGTGGCACATAAAGATGTGTTGTGATCGCAATGTCCTCCTAGTGAAGTGATACCTCTGGAAATGACAGGTAAAGGTCTAGATAGTTTTTCCCCCCGTTAGACCTTGTTTCTAAATTACGACATGCCACTCACCTTTGGGATGACGGGGACACACCAAAAGACAGCACTTAACGGCATCACATCCAATTGAAATAAATACAAGAAACATAACAATATATAATTTGAAATAAATGCATAAATTGAAATAATTGCAATATGTAATTTGAAAGAGGTCCCTTCGGTTTATTACAGTTTTATTAGATTTTTTTAAAAAATATACTTAAACTTGAAAGAATATTATATACCCGATATTAAATTAAAAACTTTAATATCTTTAAAAAGCCTATTTTAAACTAAACGTTTTTTAAATAAAATAATTTATTTTTTAGAACTAAATATGAAACCAAGTACAAAACTTCTGTTCTTAGATTTTTTTAATTGGTAATATGGAGAAATGTGTTTCGGCCCAGGTTCAGATTGCCCAAATGCTTACTTCTTTAAACACACATATATTTCTTTATATACTTCTAAGCCATAAATTATTATAGAACTTAGTTTTAACCCTCAACCTTTTCAGAAACACCGATAAAACCGGTTTCTGCCGGAAACCAGTTTCGAGAAGATTCATAAGAATGGAAAATCCTTTATCATTACTCTTTCTGACCACATGATCGATTCATGCATCACATTTCTGCTTTCTGAACTTCTGTTTTTGAAAAAAAATTAAAAAGCTTTTTAAAAAGACACACTTTATTTTCCAAATATATCATATCGTTAAATTAAGACTTTCTTTGCCTATAAACATCAAATTCCTGCTTCTACGACTTTTTGATTTAAAAATTATGTCCACATGTTTCAGCGTCGCACACGTTTCAAGCCATTCACAGTTGTTTTAAATCTCATACTTATGGATCTCACAATGCATTTATATATTAAATTTTTTATGTCTTTGGATCAGGAAATATTTTTAAAATATTCGAACTTAAGAACTGATGTCAGATTGGTTAATTTATCGCTTTAAGAACACTTTTCGTATACGAAGGATAATTCAATTTGGACTTGCAGTTAAAAATGGATTTTAAACTCACAAGTAACCATTCCAGAGTGAATTGATCCCATGAACTGTTGAAGTAAAAGTCAGAAAAATAATTCTATAAAAACAAGATAATTCTTTCTACACTACATGCGATCACAAGATTAATTTGTATAAGCCCAAATTCCGTTTCTCTAAGTCTTTAAAAGATTTGGATTCAATTACACAGTTCCTTTTCTGTTTATTAACTTGTAATTATTTCCCTCGAAATTTTTCTGATAAGAAAACACATGTCTATTTTTTACCTGCACAAGAAAAATGTATTTATTACTTAACTGCAATTATTTTAAAACTGTAAGATTATTTTGCAACTATCCCTACCATTTTTATTCTTGCTCTTTGAAAAAGTGTTAGCTTAAAATTCTTTTTGTTCTAACGAAGAATGAGTCATCTAAACGAATGCTTTAGATATTAATAAGAGTTCCTAAACATAAAAAAAAATATTTTTCAGTATTTTGCGGAAATAAAAAAATTAGTTGCTTTGCTTTCTGGACAGTTTTGAGGCTTAGTTTTGAGACAGTTTTGCTTCTGGACAGTTAGCTTCTGGACAGTTTTGAGTTTCACATGCATCTCAATAAAATAACTGTTAATCACTATAGCAAAAGCTTTGGGATTGGGTTGTGTTAGCAAGGAAACATTTTGGTAAAGTTCACAATAAACAGAAATGCGCTATTTGTCTCGAAGAGTCACAGTATCCAACTGTTAAGATCATATACAACTACTGGATCAATAGCAGGCAACCAATGGTTTCGTTTGTAGTTCAAGGGTAATTTTTTGCTCACAAGTGCTAATTAGACCTGGAACTAGAGTTTAAAGAGGATACCAAAGCATTACAAATATCCAAGCCTATGCATAGATTCGAATCCATAATCTGTTGAACCGAAGGCAAGAGCGTTAACAATTCGGCTACTAGCAACCACTGGATAAGGAAGATGTAGGCTGCTCTTCTGAGCTGAAAGAGAGCATCTTTTACAAAGGACATTTCTTTCTTGGGACACGTTTATAATTGAAAACTTCGTCTCTGAAGACAACACGCAATGAATGTTCAGATGCTTTACGAAAACATTTAGGTATCAGCTGTATTCAAGGCAATGTCAACAACATTAAGTTAAATAACTGAATAGGGACGACATCAATTCGAAGTGTTTGCTCTGTGAAGCATTTTACTTCTGGGTTATAATGAGATAAATTCTAAACTATTGATGGCGTGAAGTGGTTGGCCTACAAGGTCAGGTCTTCTCTAAGCGTATTTGGACACTTAAAGCGTATTGAATGGTTGGTAGAAATTTCTCTATGAGCTTTGGAAAATAAATGCTGTATATATATATTGAAGAGTTGAAATCTTGAAAACATTCAAATGTTCACCCCCACATGTAAACCATAAACAAAACAATGCATTTCGAGTGCCATGATATACTAGTTGCACCAGTCAAAAAATCCCGAGTAATTCTTTGAAATGTATTCAACTAAAATCTTAAAATTATCAGCACTGAATCGTTCAATATCATCAAGAAAATAAAACTATCATCAGGATCTAATATTCAAAATTTGTGTCAGTAAACTATATAAAGCAAAACCGGAATTTAATATTAGAAAATTTATTTACTGTTGAAATGAAAATGATCCACTTATTTCCTAGTAAATTATTTGCAGCCATATGATTTGTCACATTTTGCTTAAAAATAGTTTCTTAAAGATAATTGTGCAGTTCTCCTGAACGTTTTCTTTCTTAAATAATAATTTAAAAATTCATTGAAAATGAATTTTTTTTATGAAAATTTTTCAAACGACATCGTATTGCTCGGGACCTAGGGAATTAATTATTCGATGTTAGTTCCATCGACAGATCTTGAAATTTATCTCGTTGTTGTGCATTTCTTTTCATGAACTCATTTTCCCCAAGACTATCTTATTTCGTTTCAGAATAAAGATTACTGTTTTAATACAAGTCTTCAATGAAATTAATAAGCATAGGACAACACAGAAATAATGGCTTCGAAAAATATGAAAACAGTAATTTTATAGTAAAAACTCTTAATTTTAGTAATATTAAATATAAAAGTTTTAAAAAGTTTTTTTTTTTTTTAATACAGCCAACAAGTAAAAAATCGAGATTGTAATACACTAAAGAAAGTACCCCAGATTATACAAACATTGTTGGGTATTTATGAAAAGAGCATTTTCAGATTGAACACATACAATTTATACTTTCCAATTGTTTGCTTCTTATCTAATCGGTTCTGTGGTTCAGCACACTAAGCTTACGCTGGATGGACTTATCGAACGATCCAACAACCAGGACTTAAGAGTGCTTACTTGACCCCATTAATTCCCCTTCAGTGCTAAAAACTCTTGGATTGAATTTGGTGTTTTGAGAAAATGATCTCACTTTGGCTAAATGTAGGTTTTGAGATTGTTATAATTTATATGCGTATATAAAAGCATCAAATTGGTTGAGAAATGATGGACCATTCCTTATTAATTACATTGCAACTAGGCCATATACTCATCGACTTTTATTACAAATAAAGCATGCATTTTCATACTTGGATAATATTTAAATGAGACATTATCTTAATATATTTTATCCACCATACATTATACACACCTATCATTATTTAATGATATTCGAGATTTCCAATGAATTCTTAATTGTATTACATTAATTTCATCATATAACAATAAGGACTACTATATTTTAAACATGCAGTAACATTTAAAAATGTCATAACCGCAATAATTAAGATAAAGAAAAGCATTTTACTATTCGACAGTTTCAAGTAGAGGAAAAGTAACACAAACTACTTTTTCCTCCGAAAAATGGAACCACTGATCAATAGTCTGGAAACTATTTGTTCACATTTTCAAGGACTAGACAAGCCTATAGAATTTCTGACTATTACAATAGGACTAGCAATTATAAGTTCCTTTTGTGTGAGAGAATCTCATTTTCATAAATTTAATGATGTCAAACAATAGAAAAATGGCAGCCGAAAATTATCTGACTTAAATTGTGAATTTTGCAGCACATTTCAAAAAAGAAATATAATATTAATTATTTACAATTAATAGTCTATGGCTCAAGATTTTTCGTACATTTTTATAAAATTATACCAATGATTCTTATCTTCAAGCATTTTTTCAATGCAAAATCTTAAATATATTTTTAATTTATAATTGCAAACAAGTTAAAAAAAAACGGTAAATTATATATATATATATATATATATATATATAAAGTTCGTTCTTAACATTTACTGAATAAAAATAAATTCATGATTATATATATTATGAATAAAAATATCTTTTGCCCCCCTAAAATAAAAAGGAATTTTTGTTAAATTACGTTTTTTATTTGTATTATTTTAAATCTCAATCTAAAGTACGACATTTGATAAAATGTAGATTAGATATAAATTTATTCACATGATCACAAGAAAGCAAATTAGAAATGTCATTTTAAATTAAGTCTGTGTCATTTAAGTCAAACAAATTGATTTAAAGATGCTGACTAAGATGCACGCAACTATTTCTTAAATTTTAAATACATCACAACATATTTCGATAGCTGCTCGTTTCTCTTAAATTCTTTTCAAGCTATAGAATTGAAATATATACATATCTCTCACTTTTCAGACCACAACCTTCTTACTTCTAGAGCAGACATTAAATCTCGAAAAAATAAAATCTGCTTATGATTAAAATTATTTATCAAATTGAAAATATTTTACGTGCGAAACCACTTTTTTTTGCCGTTAAACTGTTTAGAATTTTCAATCAGCAGTGCAATGAAATAGCCAATGGCTTCGTTTGGTTGTTTGGTTCAGTTGGTTAAAAAGTGTCTTTTATTCACGAGAACTAATTAGAACAGAGCCTACAGTCTTAAAGTGAAATCCTCAATGCAGATGCTCCCAAGCACCTCTTAGAGGTCTAGGGGGCTCTAGGTGTGGGGAAGACTTTACCCGTTAACCACATGGTACAGTCCAGGGTCTCCCCACACAGTCAATCAATCAATCAATCACTGCAAATACCTAATGCTTATATAGGGTCGAACTCGCAATTTTTTGACTATATGTCAGAACATTAGCTATTTGATAGCCAGTCTAAGCTGATACAACCGATAAACTGACATGGTTCATGAGATTTACAACACATGTGACTTTTGTCTTCTTATTCCCAGAGACATCTCTGCTAGACAACATATCAGCTAAAGATTACCATGTAAAACATCTCAAATTTTTCGAAAAATCAATCTCTAATGAAATTACTCGAAATTCATTTAAAACCCCTAACATCAGCCAACCTATTGGGGTATTTGGAAAGTTATTTCGTTTTATATGAAAATGAAAAACGTATAGCGAATAAATATTTTATTGAATTCTACATTGTCAATTCTAGTTCAATATTTTTTACCCTCTTTCTGCAGGTCGTAGCAGGATTTCATACTCATAAAATGATTGGGTTTTAGTAGCAAAACATTGATTCAAGTAGGAAAAATGAAATGACTTTCCGAACAACCCAATAAATGCACATAAATATTCATCAAATTAACACACACACTATCCCTAGTCAAAAATAGTTCAATTTATTGGTCGTAAATTAATTGAGTTTCATCAGCAAGTCGGATTAAATAATTCGTTTATCAAAATACAGAATTACTGATTAAAATTATGAATTTGATGTCCTAACCAAATTTGATGTCATTAATAACTAATTCTTATTACCTTATCATTAGACAAAACTTTTAATGATAGATGTCCACTTTTATATTTGTGGGAACTTAATTTTTCTCTTTTTAAGGACATTGGCTTGGCGCCATTCTTATTATTGAAAAGTTTTATCCCCAACTTCATCAAAGATCCAGTGTTCACTAATGGCGACAAAAACATGACGTGAACACAAAGCTTTCAGAGTGAAATGAAACATCTGGGTGTTCTCTGCTAGGTTCCTGCTTTTGAATAAAAACCCAACCATCTTCCGGTATCAATGACACACCCATTAAATATCCAAGATGTCATCTTTTGTAGTGACAAAAGGGCTTTGTTTTGTCAAATATTCATTGCGGGTGGGCATAAAAAATTGTTTTCCTTCATTAACATAAATTCTGTGTGGCATAACAAATCTTCATAACATAACCTGCCATAATCTAAAGACAACCAGATATATAATCTACAGGTACAGTACAGGTATTCCTTACAACTTCCTACTTAAAAGATGTGTTAAATTCTTCGGAATAGTTTTAAGTCACTTTACTTAATTCGTGAAATTGATAAGTAGTTGCTTAAAAAACTATATTTTAAAATTCCATGATGAATCCTTTAAAAATTCCCTCATCATTTCTTCGAATATTTTGCCCATATATATAATAAAATACTTGAATAAATTCCTCTCAACAAGCATTTTCGATATTATGTATTAAAAAGTCGTCAGCCGTTTATCATTAAACTTTATCAGTGATTTTCAGTGTTTGTTGATTTTTATATATAGCTTATATTTGTAATCACTAAGTTAAATATTTTCTCGCATACAAGATATGAATTCATTTTAAGTTTCTTTTTAAATATCAATAAAGGCGTACATTAAAATAACTAAATCAGAAAAAATTTATTCAAAACAAAAAATGATACATTTTGTAGATGGTGTAAGAATGTTTGTTTTTAGTTGATCTATATCATTTTTCACACACAAAAACATTAGACCGAGACCTAGTTTAGGATTTCACCGAAATTTTTATAAATCCATACACGAGGTGGTATTTAAACCCACTCACCGTAGAGTGCTAACCTTTCATTTAGCTCTGTGAGTCAAATATTGATTACAATACTTTTGATTTTGGCAATATTTTCCCTCATTTGTCAATTTAAAAATTCTTTAATATACATATTCCTCTATTTAAATAATATTTACACATTAAAAATCTTCTTACTGCTCTTCAAGGTTCGGTTGGAAACCCACTATTAGATCGCGTCAAATGAACCTTTGACCGCATCCGACGTATCAGAACGCCATGCATTAATTTGGGTAAAGTCGCATATAACGTTCATATACGTCGTTAAAAATGAAACAATATTTAACATGTTCATTCTTGTTCATGTTCATTCTTTCAAAGTAATTTGTATCCACCATATTCTCTTAAAAATTATTAATAAAATTTACTTTTTATTTTAACACGAGTTTATTTGTTTCTAAATGTTTCTATTTTTGCAATATTAAATGTTTAAAAAGTTATCCCAATATCATACATATATTAATATATCATGAACTAAATGAATTCTTGTATAAAAATATGCTGTTCTTACAAATTACTTTATACCCTAAGAAATTAAATGTGCTCCAAATGCAAAAACTTATTCAAATAAAGCTGCATCCAAAGGGTTAATACAAAATTACAGACGTTTGTTTTTTACTATGTTCCTTGCTAAGCACATTGCGAGTATTCATAATTTAAAAAGGAACAATTTATTCAAATCCTTTTAAATATCGCTTTTAAAAGTGTTGTTTGCAGATACCGGACGATGCAATGTCATCAACAAATATTATATCAGCAAATTAAACAGATTTTAGCGCGAAAGTGTTTTGTTTAATTATATTGGGTTAATAATCGTGTGTGTTCTGAAGAAATGAATCAATATGAGGCGCAATATTCATTCAAGTACTTGCGTTTACATAGAAACAAAGAATAAAAAGTTCTTTTCATCAGAAATAAACATTCTGTATTTATCTCCTATTTTCGTATTAAATAAACCCCATACCTAATAAAATATTACAAATGGTAGTTTTACAATTTTAAACCAAAAATTATATGATAAAAGCTTTAGATTAACTATTCCACTTGAAAAAATGAGTACAATTTTTACGCGAAAGCTTACAAGTTGGCAGCAAACTTTAATTTTTGAGATTAAAAAGAAAGTCAAAATTTGAGCTTTTTACTTAAACTTATACTCTTTAATAAATTTGTTCTTATCTCAAATTTAACGTCAAAGAATACTAAGAATGAAAGAAATTGTATTCGAGCAAATTTTCTCACTATAGAAACAACTTTAGGTAATATGTTGGCAAGAAATATAAAATACTCACAACGACATGGTTAATTATATTAACGAAAATTGACAAAATAGCAATAGTTATATTTTTTCCTATCTACATGCATACATATATAGACAATGCTTAAAAATGAATAGCTGTTCCAAAAGCAAGTATTAATACTTTGCAGTTTACTATACATTTTAATCAAACTATGTAATTGAAATCATCCATTGTTTTTTCAGCAGCCATTTTAAAATTTGAGCTAATTTTAAAATATGCTTACATTGTTTTTATATATAGTTTTAAGCACTTAAAATCTGTAATAGATTTTTCATTTATCTATTAAATTTTATCATTATTTGGTTTGTAATTTTTTCATACTTATTTATTAATCATGTAAAATAGATTGATATTGTGTTATTTAATATTTTAAGGTAATTAAATAATATACTTTTTAATCTTGAATATTTTATAGTATTACAATATCTGCAAAAAAAATGAATATTTTATTTATATAACTATTTCTCTAATGCTTTATTCGCAAATACCGTGTATACAAAAATAAAGCAATCGGCACTCCCGATGGCATTTTATATTAATATGTTCAGTAAGCATTCTATTCTGCATAATTCTCATAAAATTTGTAATCATATAAGTATAGTATATCACCATTTTTTT
>JAPDSC010004880.1:91087-130606 GCA_026290005.1 Latrodectus geometricus | reverse complement strand
ATACTCTCATAAATCTGATTTACTTATGATAGAAGCAATTATAGACTAAAAATAAGGAAATAGCTTAGAAAATTTGAAAAAAAATGTCAATTCCAAAATAATCATAAAAATAGTTTAAAAGAAATTTTTAAATATATAATTTTCGCATTTTTAACTTTTTTTTTAGCTATTGCTATTTTTTTTTATTTTATTTTGCAATAGTCTATTTTTTTTAGCTATTGCACCATGTTTTCTTTATTTGGTTACCATATTATTCATTTTCTCCCTTTTCCTCCAAACATTTGGGTGTTTACATGCATTTCTTTATTGTATGTAGTTTAGTAATATGAGAAATGATAAAAAAGAACATATTAAATGTTATTTTAGCATTTATTCTGAAATGCAATATTTTTTAAAAAGGCAGTGTTTACTTAAATAAAAAATTTTTACTAGCAGTTTTTATATTTAAATCGCGATATTGAAAAATTATAGGATTGTTAATATAAAGTCTAATACATTTTATTAACCACAATTTATGTAAAATTTCTTTTTAAAACAAAAAGTTTAAAAATTATTTCTTTTGTTTTCGCCTCAATTTTAAATTCCTTAAAGAATTCAGATCCTTAAAATGAATCTATCACGGAATTTCAAACATGATTTACGAGCGAAATCCTCAAGAATCAAATTCTTGTATGCAATAATAGATCACTAGATCAGTACTCGCTGATGTGATCGAAAATTTAATAAAGTCGAAAATTCCTAACATTTTGCCCAAAATGATTAATGTGGCCGTGAAGAATTTACTGCTAAAAGTGTTTTCGTATGTTTAAGTGTCCTTAATAACTACGACTTCTCAACAAATTTTAACTGAATAAAGCTCTTTTCACATATATAAAGAAAAGGATTAGATGAAAGAGGAAATTTTTTTTAAAAAAACGACACTAATTTACTGTTATAAAATTTGCATTATTAATAAAATTTAAAAAGTATTAGAAACTTTGGAGCAATTTAATCTTAAGCAGAATTTAGAAAACTATCTAATGGAAAAATCATGAAAAAATAATTACAACCCTTTTATGTTACTTTCAAGAAAGGTAGGAATAAAAATTACAATCATCTCTCATAACTACACAAATTTCAATGAAAATTGAATTTATTATGAATAAATTCCAAAAACTAATTCGAATATCATGGCATCATCGATAAAGTGAATTAAGATACAATTTTCTTAAATTCCCTACTTATTTTGTTTTAATCATTTTCAGAAGATTTTTAAAATCAAAGGATTGGGATAAAAAAGAAGTAGGCAAAATATTTTTTTCGCAGGAGAAAACATTATCAAAAGCTGAACCCAATATACAAAATTTTACCGAGAAGCAGACCCAATATGCCAAATTTAAAAGATGAAATAAAGATGTCGCTAATACAATGATGATATCAATAAGGCACGAGATTAAATAGATAGGATATAAGTAAAAGAAAAAATAAATTAGATTTTTAAAATTATGATTAGGTTACTAATCAGTCGAAAGAGTTTTGGAATATAATCGTATTTTAAAGGACTAGAAATTTATTATTTTCAGAGTGATAAGTAAGAGAAATACCATCAACATTTCTTTCAACACGTATCGTGAAATAGAACGGTAATCATTTACACACACGAGTTTATCAGGCCAGATAAGGTTACACTTAAAATAACTAGTGATAAGTGTTCTGGTCTTCAGTTTGAGAATTCGATTCTCACTTCAAGATGCTGTTCCAGATAGAATCAGTACCAGTGAGCAAGCTATACGGCGAAGCAACTTATGATTAATTTGGGCTAGAAATCAAGAAATAAAACTTTGTCTGCATACCAGATTATACCATGTTAGTTTTGAGTGAATGAAAGCTAGCTCAAATGAGACATACACTTCTGAACCACTACTTGCATACAGGGCATGTAGGAATCAAACCCATAAACTATTAAACTGAAAGTCAGAGTATTCCTGTAAAAATGGCAACATACAATGTTATGATCATGGTATCGATTTCATAGATGAGAAACTGACTGAAATGTGTGTCGTATCCCAGCCAAAACATTGTTACATTTTTCATACTTTTTTCACTTATAAAATATTACATTTATACATTTCATCACTTCCCTTCATTTGACTTAAAACAGAAATTATTTGACCCATTCGTTAGTAATACAATTATCATACAAAGGTGACTGATTGTTATTATTCGTTTATTCATGGTGATTTAATTTTCAATGGATTAATAGGAAATTCGCTTTTCCAAAAACTCAATATTTGTTTAGTCAGCCTTACAAAGTAGTCTTCCAATTATTTACTTGAGCGTTTTGTCAGGCAATTATTGCTATAGAAACTTATTTTGGTCTCTTTAAACCATCAACGCTTTCGTCCGTGTCTGACATGGGCAAATTTGCATGTGTTTTATTCAACGTTATTTTATTTTTAATGCCCGTCTGAGATCCGTTCCAGTAAAAATAGACTAGATTATAATTTAGCTTCTTTAACATAAATCTACAGTTTAAAGTGGATTCCAAATCACTACAAACTCTTAAGCTCGTAGTGGGGCTCATATCCATGAAATTTTCAACCAAAAGCCAGAGCTCTCATTATTCGGCTACCAGTTCTGCGTCATGGTTTGGAATCCATTCTAAGCAATCTCGCTTTAATTAGTTTTCTAAAGCAAAAAATAAATAACAGTATAATTACAAATTGAACTATATCGTTCATATCATATCGATTCATAAATTTTTGGAATCATTATCTAGGAATAAGGATTAATAAAATGTTTGAAAGTGGAGGAGCAAAAGGGTTATTTTTCACGAAGCAATTAAAATTCGTTAAAAATGTAAAAGTTTGTGTATTAATTAATATTATTTACTTAAATCTTAAATTGTACTTCAAATTATAGAAAAATAGTTCAAATTTTGTTATAAATTGTTCATAGGTCAACAACAAAGTATAAAAATTTAAATACGGTATAATTACGAATGCAGTGACAAAATTCTTTACATTGCTTTTATTAAAAAGATTTAAAATGTCACTCAATTTTATATGAAAATATTAATATCTTAACAAAAAAGGTTTCAATCATCAATTATTTTAAAGAAACTTATTTTCTGACATTTAAATAATATCACATTTTATTAATAAAAAATTTCTTAAAAAAAAATCAAAAAATTCATTGAACTTTCCTTAAAATCTAAAACGTTTTATTTTTAAAGACAGTATTTGAAAAGAAAAAATAATAACATGCACATACACACATATATATGTATGTCATATTTTCTATTTTTATTTTAATACATATACTTCAAAACAATACCGTATTATGCATCAATTCTTGTACACTATCACTTTATTAATCTTTACGTAACGATTCTGCATATTCAAATTTAATAATTCTCAATGCAATTTGAAGTTATATTTTAAAAATACCAATAAATCATGAGAAAACAAAATGTTATGAAATTTAACCTCAGTTTATCGTTCAACAATTATTTTTTGCTTACAAAATCTTATTAGATCGGGATATATAATTTCAATTCGATTCCGATGCACATCAAGCTTAAAATTTGATTTGAAATCACAAACAAAATTTATTGATAAATTAAAAATATGATCATAAATGAATGAACATTTTGCAGTACTATTTCAGAATTCTTACTAGCAATAATTAAAACTAAAAAGAACTTTTTTACATTGATAGTTATCGTATAACTTGTTCTTTAAAAGATTACTTGTACTAGGAGATTTATTTGCTGAAAAAAATGATTATTTAAAAAGCAGAGTATATAATTTTATTTTCAAAATCTCATAATTTTTAAATTAACATATTTAATACAATTAAGAAAATTATCTTCTCATCTTGTACAATAAAAAATATTTTATAACTACTCTTAATTACTTGATTTAAAAATTTCTTTTTAATACACATTATTTATTTTCAACTTTTAAAGTCATTGTATTTTAATTATATTTAGCGAGTTTTTATCATACATTGATTATCATATTCATTCGATTTATCAAAATTAGAAATAAGATTTTCTAACTCGAGATGTTTTTGAATAAAAATTGTTGCATCACAATTCAATATTTTTCATACTTAACCCCTTTGGGTACATTTGACGAGTGAGATTCGACATCTTCTAACTTCAATGCAATAGTCTACAAATAATTCAGCACTCAAAGGGTTGAAAAGCAAAAATCTAAGATGATTTATCAAACAATTATATTTCAACCACTTTTCCTTCAAGATATTAAAGATCATTAATTTTTTTATAATTTTGTAATATGGTAAACATAAAAATTTAAGCACAAATCTTCAAGAAATGTAGATTTATGCTTTAATTTTTTCAATGTATATCAACTAACAAAGATTTAAGGAACTTGTTGAGAAAATTAAATTAGAAACAGTTTGTTCATTCCAGCCTCTATAGATATGCAAAAGCATTGGCGATCACGGTTATGAAATTTTGAAACCAGATAATTTCAAATCATGACTTGATTGCATTCTTCAGTGAAATAAAATTTGGTTTTGAAAAACATTCCAATCTTCCAGATTTAGTCAGTAATCCATTTTAGGTTTAGATCAAGCTTCAGATCGGTATATGCTAAACTTATATTCAAGAAAAAATGATTTTAAAAAAATATTCACGACATAAAAAATTTAAAAAAACCTTTGAAGATTCTAAAGCTTTATTTTTAGCAAATCTACACCCTAAATGGAATTATGAAATCGCAAAATTTGAGATATTTTAGTTAAATCATCCGTAATTTACATATAATTAATTAGCTGACACATAAGTTATTTTTCGGAATATGTCCGCGATAATGGGTTTCCTGCTCTAATTTGTTATTCTTTGTCTAATTCAGAGCAGTCAAAAAGGTTGGTTATTAATCTGCATTCATTTGTTTGCTTATTTTAATTGTACGTAATCCCAGTTTTATGAATATTAAACGATTTTGAGCAGTCTAATTACGACAGGTTTCTGATAAATAGAATTTACAAACGTTTGACAACTTGGAATTTCAAAACATTAATGTGTTAAGTAATATGATAATAGATATTGATTTTATCTTGTTTGTAAACTATCGCCGTAGCTTCTAAATTCTAATCGATAGGTACAAATACTTTCACTTTGCAATCAATTCACGTTTAAAAAATTTTGAGTGGAAACATTTTCTAAAGATCCAAAATATCTAGGATTACTTTTTTACCTTATAAAAGACACTTATTTCAAATAAGACAAACTAATAAGACAAGAAGAAGACAATTAATAAGACAAGAAGAAAGCACTAGAAAGAAACTAGTGTTGGATGACACGTCTTTAAAGTTTCCAACTAACTAAAAACTAAAGGGTTAAATTTTTCCAAATGAATTTAATTTAAAAACTTATAAGTCATAAAATATCATTTCATTTGAATGAAAAAGAAAAGGTCCTTTTGCATATGAAATAGCTGTCTAAAAAGAATAAGATTCTTTTGAAAACTAACTATATTACATATTTCATGTCTTTAAACTTAAAATTTCGATTATCAAAGCTAAGTTTTTATTTATTTGCATCATATTATATTGCATGCTGCATATAGATCGAAATCAATATCAAATTATGGATAAATATTAAATAAAATTTTAAGAACAAGTGTTTTTCAAAAGGATACTAAAACTGAATCGTTCAAAATCAAATTATATTATTCGACAAATATTCTCAATCTACCGTGTAAATTAGATGAGGAGAATATCCTATTTTAAGAACTGATGTAACTTAATTAAAAACTAGAAATTGATGAAAACACGTAATTTAGATCTTTAATAAAAATTTATTTCTTGAAACAACTACTGAAATCAGTTATGAAATATAAAAAAGAAGTTAGATATTTATAGAAGTCTTTATTCAAGTTCGTGAAATTCAATTTAAACCGTTTAACTCGGACTCATATTAAACAGATATATATTTTTTAATTTTTTCACAGTTTATTTCAAACAAATTATTACGATTTAAAAGTGCTATCATTTTGTGAGTTTTAGTTCTAGGATAAACTAATTTGTTTTTAATGTTTACGGAAATTGACATTCATAATCGAAAGCTTTAGAACATAACACAATTGGAGATATCTCGTATTTATTTTAAAGACATTTCCCAAACTATTTAAATTAAGTAGAATTTGTTCTTTGAGAACATTCGTTTATTTTGTTTGTGAGCAAGTTTTGCATTCATTTCAACATTCTTCCAAATGCAGATTGAAATTCACTTACTTGTTTGAGGACAACGGCATAAATCCTGCCGTAGCAGAAGGCCATCAGCAGTGCCGGATACACAATGGTGGCGAAGAAGATGAGGACCAGGAAGTCGTAGTGCATGACCGGGATGAAGAGGCACCTGCCGAGCTCCTCCGGGCCGTTGTTCCAGCCGAAGATGGGCAGGGAGCCGACGAAGGAGCCGAGCACCCAGCAGCCCAAGATGACGAAGCCGGCCGCTCTGCGGTTCATGGCCCTCTTGTAGCAGAAGGGGTGAAGGATGGCCCAGTACCTGTCCAGGGTCACGGCCACCAGGTTCAGTATGGAGACAGTGCACAAGAGCACTAAGACAGAGAGCATTACCAAGCAAAGAATAAACGAGTTCCTCGGCATCCCCAGACGTGCCATCACTGCCGATGGAACACCAACGAGTCCAACTAGAAAGTCTGAAGTAGCCAGACTGATAATATACAAATTCGTCACTCGTCGAAGTCGCCTTTCAAGAGCAAAGGTAGCGACTACCAGAGCATTGCCGACGATGGCAAGAATGGCAACTGCCACTTCGCATATCGCATAGGTTAATGGTAATTCTACATTACCCATTCCGCTAGATTTGTTTTTTCTGATCACCTATTCTATGGCGCCAGTATTGAATTAACTGGTTCATTCATTTTCGGGGTAAAACGCATCATGGTCACTACTCCGCTTTCGATGACAAAACAAGTCGTTACTCTGTCAATCGACCTTTTGAGCAAGCCCGCTTCATCCAGGAATTTTTTCTTGTTATCTACCACAGCGCCATCTAGCGAAGGTAACCAAAAGTATTTTCCGATCGATGAAATAACTTGAAATATTCAAGGAATAAAATGAAAATAGTATTTCTTTTATAAAAAAAAATGTATAAAAATTAGAAAATTTCAAATTAAATGGAAAAATCCAAACATACCTATCTTTTAAGGAATCAAATATAGAATGAAATAAATTATTATATATTTATTTAACAAAAAATTATAATTGAATTTTAAGAGAAATAAAAAAGTAAAATAAATTATTTTACTAAAAAAAAATAAATAAATAAATAAATAAAATAAAATAAAGATTCCAATTTTTTCCTAAACTATTAATATGTGAGTAAATAAAAAGGGATTTATTTATTACATTTTATAAAATAATGGTAAAAGACATTTTAATTTAAATACCTGAAATTTCGTTCGTTTTTATATTTTGCTCGATATTACACTGCACATAAAAGCAAAATAATATACCTATAAAATAACATTTTATTTTTTCTCATTTTAATGAATTTTAAAAAATAATTGGCATTTCACAAAAGTGCATACAACTTTTAAAAGACTGATATGCTTTTAAAAATTGATATGAAATGTATAGTTTGAAGTAATTTTATTTCTTATTTCAAAATGAGTCTTTTATTCACAATGAATCAATCTTAAATCTTTTATTCACAATGTAAAATATTTTGTAGTTTCTTGCCAAAAATATAGTATAAAAATAATAAAAGTGAAAATAAAAATTTAACCACTTTAAGCAATTCTCTAAATTAATATAAGCATCTTAAACTAATGTAGATTTCTAAAATGCCTTCTAAATTTTGAATCAATTAAAGTTTGTAAATGTTTATTTCTACGATTAAAAGTAAAATGCTTTCTATTTTGTATTGAAAAATGAAAACAATAACTTAGGTTTACAAAAATCGTTTTCTTTTCATAGAAAAATTGTGTATGTAGAAAAATGCTCATGAATATTGAATACACATGAACGGTCTCCCGAATTGCAAAACATCAAATGTCCGTCCTACAAAGTTTAGGGCTTCTATATTTCATATTTCTCGTCATTACGTTTTTATTTATACATTACCTGATAGTTTCGTTTATTATATACCTTTAAGCGAACACCCCTGACTTTGCTTAGGTTTAAAAATTTATAGCAATGTATCAAAAAGGAATATGAATGCATCAAAAATCTTCAACAACAGGCAGTTAGTAAAAATACATACGTTAGTGAGACTGAAAATAAATATTTTCTTAAAAACAAAATTGATCAAAATTAAAGTGTAATATAATTTAATGAGTATAATGAAAATTAATAATAAATCTAAATTTATACAACAATTTTATAGAAGCTATGAAACTGATTTTATTGAATTAAAATTAGAAATGCAATGTATAAAAATCAAAATGAAATGATGATAAATTTCTTCTGTTATCATGGGACAGAATTAATATTCGGCGTATAACGCATATAAATTAATTATTTGTGAAATGAGATGGTTTTTGGTTCATATGTAATGGATTAATTTTTGATTATTTTCATATAAGTTTTATTAAATGGATAGATAAGGAAATAGAAGTAATTAAATGACTTGGTATATATATATATATATATATATATATATATTATTATTATTATTATTATTATTATTATTATTATTATTAAAGTGTTACATAAAATAATTAATAGAAAATCTCACATAGCATTTTATTCTATAGAAATATCCAAAAAATTGAATTTGGTTAATTGGTATTATATTTTCATTTTTTTCTTGTACAATTTTTTCGTATAACGCTTGACCAGTTAGAATTTTTCACTTTTTTGGCGCTGCAAAAGTAGAATTGAAAACACCTTTATTAGAGGACCGACCACACTGGTTAATCAAAAGAATGTTTGTAGATCCACGTAATTTAGAAGCAAAGATCAGGCAGAAGACTCTCAGGTTTGGGCTGCCACCCTCAGAGGTATCAATTCATTTGGAGGATCTAATGGTTCCATTAGCGATTCCGACAGGTTTTCTGCTAGGCTGCTCATTCCTTTCAGTTTCAAGAATGACACATTTCCCAACCTGATTATAGCGGTCCTTTCACGATTTATACTTTGTTGATAATTTTATTGGTTGCTGATTCACATATTGAGTCATTTTACTTTCTCTTCGGTCATTACAAATGAGATTTCTTATATGCGAGAAAAACTTTGCTGCTTTTAATTAAAGTGTGCCTGTTAAGATGAGTTTTGTTTAATAAAAAAAGTATCGCATTTAAATTTAATTCCAGAGTTGTAAGCTCAAACGAATATATTCATAGTAATTTCACTAATAAAACAGTATATAAAGTTTAAAGAGGAAGATACCCTTTATGATATCAGTTCGCATATACATCACATATTTATACATTCAATATATTCAATTAATGCATCAAATAAGTCAAAATAATTTAAGGCATTTTTCCTCAAATCGCATTTTGTAGAGGCAACTAAATAGATAGTAATCAATATCTTTGATTTGGTGGCTGTTCATGTGATAAGGATTGTTTATTAGATGGCAATACAAAATAACGGTTAATAAAATATTATAGCATTCACAATAAAACTGTATTTAGCATTTTCATTAAATGATAAAAGGAAATGTAATTTCTGCTTTAGTATAATTTATTAAAAAATGTACAATTCATTTAAGTCTAAGTGATTGGGTGAAATATATTTAAATTGTATATTTTAAAGAATAAAATAAATGTATTTTTTAATCCGAACCATTCCACTCGTGTTAATTATTTGATTTAGCAATATAATTTTTTGGTGATACAAACTTCAGAGGTGGTTGGTAGTTGAATGGTTAGCAGGCTAGCCTTCAGCAGTTCATGGGATCGATTCCAACTGTAAAAGTGAATAGTGCTTCTGAATCCAGTTTTAACTGTAGATTCTGGTCTAATTATGATTTCCATGGAAGAAATAACATTATAGTGATAAATCAATGAATAAATTACTGTCCACTCAATATGTTTTAAGATTAAGTTCTAAAAAATTATACGAACACATATTTATGTTATAATAAAAACAATTAAACACCTCTCAATTTCCACAATTTTTCTAGGGATTTAAATTCAGGCTAAAAAGATTTTGGCAATATATATCATTGTTCAATATCTACGACTTTTCAAGCTTTATTATCTATCTTTCAAAACATTTTGCTGTTATAAATATTATGTATAAACATACAAATAATAAAACCAGATGTTTTGTTATAACGCCATACGAAACCTCCTAAATAGGTAAATGGTACAATAAGTCTGTAAGTTATGCAATATGAGGGAAATAAAGTGAAGTTTATTGGTGCAAGTTCCAATATTGTACAGCTCTGTACCAAACAATGTTTCAAACAAGAGACTCAGTAATAAATATATAAGAGGAAGGATATTAAAAATTTAATAAAAGTTTATGTAAAAGATTAAAATGGATAAAAATTTAAATGGAGTTTAAAAAACCTATTACACTCAAAAATGCAAACAAATTTCTATGTGGTTTAAGAACAATTAAATGTTATAAAATTAAATTTATTCTGCTAAAAAATACTAAGCGTAAATCATTGAAGTTAGGACAAACAATTGAAATGTGATGTACTCTATATGGTACATTTCGCATATGCTTGTGTGTAAATCGAGTATATGTCCAATGCGAAGGCTTGTAAATTTTACATCAATTCTTCGTATAGGAACAACTGGAAGTGGAAGAATGCCAGGAGATACATTATATAATTTGTTGTGCTTGTCTGTAAATCCCAAGTTTTCTACCAGTGGGAGGAAATAAAGTCTTTGATAATTTGCTTAACATCAAAAAATGTTAATGCTTTATGTAAAGTGTCAGTAGCATTTTTAGCAGCAGTATCTGCAAGCTCATTCCAGCAATGCCAACATCATGACTAGGAACCCAACAAAACACAAGATCAAATCCTTTACTTTACTCAGCAATATATTTAAAATATCAAATATTTCCACAATAACTGGATGACATTTGTCGTTAAAATGATCTAACTGCATGATCACACTCATGCTATCTGTATAGGTGCAGTATTTTCAATGAGAGTTAGATTGTATTAGTTCTAAGGCACGTAAAATTGCACAAACAGAATATGGTGTATGTAGTTTATATTTGTAAAATGTATTTCCAATAACAATACCACAACCAACATGATCAGTTGATTTTGAGCCATCATTGTTAACAGGAATGTAGGAGGAAAATTGTTTATGAGTGTAAGAGAACATTTGTTGCAAAATAGGAGGATCTGTTGCTGATTTATTGTATCTAGCAAATGGATTGATTATGTTAACAATAGGGGTGTTCCAAGATGAAAAATTCAAAGAATCTGTAATTTGAATTTGTAAATCGGGGAACTCAGATGAAGAGTTTATACGTTCATAGAATGGTAATATATGATGTCGTGCATTATAGAGAGGAGCAGACAATCATAGAACTCAAAGGGTGTTGTGACGCTGATAACATTTTAAAATAATAATTTAGAGATTATTGCTTATGTCTCAGATCAAGAGGCAATTGGTTACAAATCAAATAAAAGCTTTGAAGAGGAAAAATGCGAAATGCTCCAGAGCAGATTCGTAAAGCTGAGTGATATACAGAGTCTAACTTGCGTAATACACATGAATTAGCTGATCCATAAATTGCATTACCGTAGTCAATTTGGGATAAAATAACCGATTTGTATACACGGAGTAAAGCTGTACGATCTGCACCCCATGAGGTATGAGAGAGTCTTTGAGAATATTTAGCGACCTTTCACACTTCTCGTGCAAATCCAAGATATGTGGTAGGAAAGTCAGCTTTTTATGAAACACTAGCCCATGAAATGTTACTTGATTAACCACAGGAATAATTGTGTTTGATAATCTTAGTTTCTGGATCAGAATGAGACCCAGTTTTTCTGCAAAAATGGATACAGTTACTTTTAGAAGGTGATAAAGTGGGACCATTATCATTACACCAAGCAACAAGATTATTGACTGTAGTTTGTAATTGCCGTTCAATAAGTCGCATATTGGAACTTTGGCAAGAGATTTGGAGATCATCAACCTATAATGTTCCATTAATTGATGGTTGCAATCATGAAGAATGTCGCTGATGCAAATATTAAAAATAGAAACACTTAAGACACTTCCTAAGGGACACCTTCAGATTGGATAAATCAGATCCTATATAGACATTAAAAATACAAGAATTTAAAAAGTTCTGAATAAAAATTGCTAAATTTCCTCTGAAGTTAAAATTAAATATAGTGCGAAGAACTCCATAACGCCATGTCCTATCATAGGCTTTTTCTAAATCAAAAAAGAAAGATGCCAATTCTAATTTGTGTTTCCAGGTATGCAGTATTATCAAGAGTGGATCTACCTTCCCGGAATCTACTCTAATAAAGTGATATGTACTGACTGTCTTCAAGTACATAAACAAGACGGGCGTTCACCATACGCTCAAAAATTTTAGCGAGACATATTGTGAGAGCAATTGGACGGTAGTTTTGATGATCAGTTGGATCTTTCCCGGTTTCAATATTGGAAAACTATTGCTTTGCTCCAAAGACTGAGGTAAACATGTTCATTCCATATTATATTGAATAGAACAAGGATGTTTCTTAAAGAATCATGGCTAATAGGACAAATCATCTTATAAAAACACCATCAGGTCCTGGACTAGTATTTTTTGTTTGGGACTCTCTGCAGTTCTATCATCGAGAAATTGCAATTATATGGGTTTATCACTTTATCTTGAAAATTTTATAGGTTTCTTTTCAGCTTGTCCTTTAGTCCTGAGAAATCTAGGATCCTAAGAGGCTGTACCAGATACCCTTACAAAAGTTTCACCAAAAAGATTGACAATATCATATGGAGAAGAGTATGTGACAGCTCCTGTTTGCAATATTAAGATAGAGAAATCTTGATATAAATCGCAAGTTGCTTTAACTTTCATTCACAACTGTTTGCTGGAAGTTGATGATGTGATGGAGGAGATTTATCTTATCCAAGATTCTGTTTCACTATTTCTTCGTACTCGACGAGCTAAAGCTTTAGATTTTTTGACAGCTACTAGGTTTTCTATAGTGGGACTCTTACGAAAAATAGACAACTTTTTCTGTTTCTTGTACGACACCTGACACTCATTGTTCCGCCATGATTTATGATGTTCGTGTGAAACTGGGGAGCGCTTGGAAATCATGCTTTTGATTGTATCTAGAAGTTAGTCAGTAACTTTTGGTACAGCATCATCAATGTACTCACTTTGAACCATGCTGTCAGTAATCACAGCTAATTGGGAGTAGTGTGGATAAGAATAATAAGATAATAAGAATAAGAAGAATGGAAGACTTGTGGTTTACTTACACCAGTTTGAGTTACAATTAGAGGAAAATGTGTGTGTGTGATCACTGTTATATAAATCATTTTCAACTCTAAAATTTAATAAAAGTAGAAGTACTGGTGAATAAATAGCCAAATCTAATGAATGAAGAGTTCTAGAGGGTTGGGGGAAATAAATTATTTCTGTAGAATTTAAGAGGCAAATACTGTTATTCGAAATGAACTGTTCAATTATATGACTACGAAAGTTTGTATCATCACGACCCCATAAAGTGATATGCCCATTAAAATCGCCAAGCAGCATAAAGGGTGTAGGTAACTGATCCAATAGATTATTCAAATCAGTTTCATGAGCAACAGTGTGGGGAGGCAAGTAAAGGCTACAAATAGTAATGGGAGATGTTGTAAGTACGCGTACTGCAATAGTTTGTAATGATGTGTTAAGAGGCTGGATATAACTAGGGAAGCTAGAAGACACAAGGATTCATACACCTTCTGATACGGTATGAGGAGTAACATCTTTTCTCACACTGTCATAACCACGTAATTTAAAACCACACTGAGATTTCGAGAATGTTTTCTAATAATGGTTTTGATACCTTCTACATAAATGCAAAGACTTTGACAGTTCCAAGATAAGAAGGATATCATTAAGTAAAACTAGATGTTCCGGTTATGGAACAAGCCATCTGGAATTCAGATGAATCTTCACTTTTGAATGTTTCATTATCTGAAGGATCTAATTTCACTGCACCTTTTTTGAAGAAATTATAGTCCTTTTACATATAAAAGGGGACTTATATGCCCCTTCTCTTGCATGCATCAATTTTTGGGATTCTGATTTTGTAAAATACCTTGGAGAAATATCTTTTAGAATGGGTGAGACATTTGTATATATTTGAGAAAAATATTTTAGGATAATTTTGAAATTGGAAGACTTAAGCAATCTGTTTAGGTACTACAGGATTTTATAACTTTTTTGATAGCTTGTGAATAACTAATTCCTTGTTGAGAGGTACGGGATGCCACTGCACGCCTTGCTTTGGGGTAAGAAGATTTGTTTTATTTTTACGGTTATTTCCTTTTCCAATTTCCATGTTGGGTACAACCGGGTGTAAGAGGAATGTTCACCACTGTAGTTGACACATTTTTCTGGTAATTGACATGTATTATTGTCATGTCCAACGGAAGCACATCTATAGCACCAGTTAAGGGCCCCCTATAAGTAGTTTTCCCATTTTGAATCGAATTTTAATAGTGTCAGGGTAAGAGATTTTTCTTATTTAATTCCAAAAGAAGCGAGTGACAAATTTAGGGTTCACACCGAGTGGCAGAAATAAAGGGTACACCCTTTTGTTTCCTGTTGGCATAGTTCATGTGTGAAAAAGTACGAATTCTAGTGCACAAAATTCGACCACAAAAATTCCTGGTCATTTTACACCGCAATGTGCAATAAAGAACTTCAACTAAATTGAATGTTTTGCATACAGAAAAATATGCCTAATTTTTTAACATATAAATTTTAAAATTATAAATGCACGCATAAGACTTAGTTAAAAATTATTGTGTAAATATAGTGTGAATTTTTTAAAGCTTTCTTAAACTAACCTATTTACATTTAATTGCAATTAATTAATTGTAAGAAATTGTTATTTTCCCCTTCACGATTTACAAAAGTTTCTGTTTTTGTTTATTATTTTTATTTGATTTACTAAAGGGTAATTAAAAAATATTCTTTTATTAATTATTAAAATATTTTAATTATTTCTCTCAAAACATTTTAATTAAATCTATATTATTTACTCTGATTAACATTTTTGAAATTTATATTTCACGGCATTCCCATAGTTAAATTTAGGTTAAATAGTAATCTTCTCTTCACAGAGATTTCATAATTAAGTAATTAATTATGAAATCTGAAGAGAAGATAAATTAATGAATTTTTTGCAATGGATTTTTATGACAGTATTATAATGATAAATACTTAGTTACTTTCATTTTCTTTCTCGTATTTTTTTTGTAGAATTTATAATTTATTTACATATTTTGCTTTTGTTTGCATTTTTCTTCAAATATTTTTTAGTAAGTTAATTATTTTTGAGAGGGCTATTCATAATTAGGAGTTATTAATTTTACTTTATTTTCATAATTCATATTCAATATTTGTCCATCACCTTTCTTTCGCTTTTTGCATACGAGGGAATTCAACAGGAAACAGTGACGTGTGGTGACAGTCAAAGCCGAAATTCGAATTGAAGGCCAGATTGTTCTACTATCTAATGATCTCGAAAAAGTGTTGGAAGATATACGTCACTTAGCAAATGAAAAAAAGCTTATGAAAGAAAGAACAATAGCTGAGAAAATATAAAGGGATGCTTATATTGTTTCATAATTTACTTTAAACAGTAGGTCTTGGTCTAATCAGATCTCGAGTGCAAAAAAAAAAAAAAAAAAAAAAATATCGTTGAGGGACAAACAGACCACAACAGCCGATAAATTAATTGATTTTATTAAGTGTAAAAAATATACACAATTAGATCCAAGATAAGTCAGAAATCAGTGATTTATTTATTCTTAATTATGCGCAGCATTTTGAAAGAAAAGTAATTTGATCTTATCACCTAATAACAATCAACAGCGTCGCCTCTTAATACTTTAATCCAAATCACAAGAAAGTACATCGATCGCAGAGATACATTACAATAGCAGACATCTGCAAAGAAAAAATTCGCAGTTCATTGCAAAGACCATACTTGAATTTGAAGAAAAATCCAAAAATTATTTCCTTTTCTAAACCATTTTAACAGGATTTTCTTTGATGATTTCCAAGATTTTTTCGACTTGTTTCTGATCTAAATATACGGGTTTCTAAACTAAAAAAAATAATAATAAAACTTGCGAGTTGCCATTTTTGGCAAGTAAATGATACCCCGTACCAGGATCCAATTTTTTTTTTTTTTTTTTTTTTTTTATGTAAATTTCGATAAATTACATCTCACACTTATCACTAGTTTTCTAGATTGCAAAATATCGCAGGAAAGTTCAGTAAATTAAGGAAAAAATTTACTTAATAAATTTCACCTTAAATAAATTTTATCACCAATATTTTTCGCCACCTTTATCTTTTTTCAGACATTTTTTTAACGTTATTTCAATTATTCTTCATTCTTACTATTAGTTCACACACTCTCTCTTTCTGTATATATACTTGGCACAAATTTTCATTTGTGTGAATAAAATAATTTTAATTCATCCCTTCAAGTTCAAATGTTTTTTTACTTATAACTTGTAGTGGATGACACTTGATGTTATTACAACTTTTATAAATATTAGTTCATTAAATAAATTTAATTAATGAATTATAGTTTTATACGGTAGAAAATATACTAAATTAGGTAGTGGTGTCACCTGTTGGCATCAACACTTACTATCTTTACATTTTTAAATTTATTATCTTGTAAATGAGTTTATAACGAAACATCATGGTTGTGAGATAAATGTGAAGTGTATGTTTGAGCTTTTTATAATTCAAAGAAATGAGTGAAAGTTATTTATAAAGTAATTTTTGTGAAATGAAAAATTTGTTTTGTCTTCCAACGCCAAAGTAAAGTCTTCATGCTTTCGGATCGAATCTCGTCGAAGCAAAAAGCTAAAACAAACTGGATTAACGGTATCGACACTAATATGCAAATAAAAAACAAATATGCAATATAAAATTTAATGAAAAATAACAAAATTCTTCTTTGTTGACCTAAGTAGGAATTGACTTTAAAACTTTATTTATTTGTTCTTTTTTTTTCTTCACTTACTATTTTAATTCGTAACCTAATATTTTCTTTTCTCATATTAAATATTTTCATCTAAAGTCTTAAATCTACCATGAAAATATCTGGAAATCTCCATTCTAATTGTAATTATAATCGAACATTAGGCGGAAGTCATAAATCATCTGTTTTTCATGAATTTACTATTGATTCAGTATTTTTGACTTTCGAACTATTAACAGATTTCTATCATATAATTAAGAAATGAAATGGAAAATCAAATAAATACTAACTGAAAAAATCTGAAAAGAAAAACATTCTCATTAGAGGTGCAAAATAATATGTTTCGATACCTATACTCAATTCTAATGAATTGCCTACTGTGTGTATACACCTATACGTTCCTTTGTACATAATAGTAATGATAATCACAAAGCTATACTACAATAATAATGATAAAGAGAAGGAAAATTTATTAAACATATTTTTCCTTACTTTATATGCAATACAGTCACAAGGGAAAGACATTTTATATAAAGTTCCAGGCAGGGATTAACCCTCGGAAAATAACATTAAATCAATAAAATCATTACCTTTTTATATGAAGGAAAGTATGGATTAATAGTAAGACTATACAGTAGGTTTTTTTCCAGATTATCGTGTTATACAGATGACATCAATTGCAAGATGCTATGTTTCTTTTACATTGGCAGTTTTATGTTGGTTATTTGCTTTTCTGTCATACTTTTGTCATTAAACAGATATACATGTGCAACTTATAATGCTGTTAATACTGGACACCAAATATCAAAACAAAAGGATCATATAATTCTTTGGCACATTTCAATGGCGATAGATAAAATATTGCCAATGTATAATATAGGTTTAAATAAATACTATAAACAAATTAATATAGGTTAATAAAGAAAATATAAATACAAATATATATAAGAGGAAAAAATATATGACAATCATATTTGTAAAAACATGCCAAAATGAAAATCAGAGCAAATGTGAACACTAACTTCAAACCATAATTAAAAAATAATAAATTATAAAATTTTAAAATAAATAAATAATGTAAACTCAAAATTCAAAGTGTAACTAAAAGTTTAAAACATAAAATAATTAAATAAAAGCATAACGTTTCTCATATTTATTTTTATAATAGCTAATCAAAGTTTATTGCAATACAAAAATTCATATAAAATACATACATATTATTATTATAATATACAAATAAAATTTATTAAGACGTAAAAATCTATGACCAGAAAAAATACATAAGGTATGACTGTTCAAAAATATAAAAAAATCCAGATTAAATACTGAAAAAAAAAAAATAAATTTAAAAAAATGACAAGAAACAATTCTAACCGAAATAAATAATAGAAGGAATTCACTCTTGAATTATTTAAGGAATTCAATAATAAATTAGAAGAATTAACTAAAATATAACAAAAAGACTTATGGTGACATTTTGAAATGCATTAAATACATTGACAAATGGTTGCTTCCAGGGGTAACTGCTGAAAATTGGTGAAAAAGATGCGAAACCAAATTTATCGTGTCGTAAAATTCACTGGATATCGAAACAAATATTTTGTTATATCTTTTTTTGTAAGTCACTCCCTTTTTTCAGGTCCTTGTATAAAAGTCCCTTATATCACACCCAAGATATTTGTCCTTATACATAACACCTTTAGTTTTCCTAGAAATTACCAACAAAAATATATCAGTATAACTTTAAAAATTTTAACACCTATGCATAAACATTCGCATCAAATAATTGAAAGTGGATTAAAATTTATAAATGTTTAAATATTACACATTTGAGAAAATGAAAGCGGAAATACTTTATATTTATTACAGAAATGCGATTATACCTACTTTCTCAGGCAAACACTTCGATGATTTTCTTGATGATGGTTAATTGTAGGTCATTAAATTTAATGGAAGGTAATGCGTAAGTGCGCATTACTCTTTGTGCTCTTAATTATTTTAATCTATACGCTGTTTCAAAAATATTTTATTAATTCACAAAAAGTGAGATACCATAATTGAATTTGTCGAATGCACATTGCTTGCATAAGGAAAATTATTTTAAATTAATATAAAAGATAAAAAAAAATATTGAATCGACTAGTAAACTAAAGAACAAAAGTTATTGAATCGATTAGTAACAGAAGAAAAGATTATTTCTGTACACTGTAGTCATTAGAGACAAATACGCAACCTGATATTCAGTAGAGATAACGACGCTTTAACAGATCACCACAGCCCTTTACCGATATGTGATAAGAAAGTTTCGCGCATTGCAACTACAGCGAAACACCGGCTGTAAAATATGTTCAATGTAATAAGCATAACTTTTATATCTCCGAAAGTTTGTCATTATACTTTTGTTTAAGCCAAGCCTTTATTCAGATATTATCTACTGTCGAAGTAACATTTCAACAGACTTTCTCAAGTGTTCGATTCTGTTGTTGCTTTAGAACATCATAAAAACAGGAATTCAATTTATATTTTTATGAATATAAACTTGACAACACAGACGTTATGTTCCAAGGGTCGAAAAGAGCACTTAAAATTTTTTGGTCCGGTGATTTTTTCCTACAAAATGAAAAGCGAGGTTCATTTTGTACACCAATGAAAAATGTTCTGAAAGAAATTCAACTATATATAACTGCAGAGGGATTTGTCTTCAGAATGAAAGTTGACCGTACAATATTGCGATAACTTTCTGAAATCAGCAAGGTGAAAGAATGGAAAGATGGATATCAGAGTTTGGAATGTAGCTTTGTTATCGCATAATATTCATCACGTTAACTGCTTTCTGGAGAACTGTATTCAAGAGTCGGAAGGAAGGAAATTCCCTAGGATCCAACCCAGCACCCCTAAAAATTGGGGTGTTGCCCAACCACGACAGATATGCATGCAGAAGCGTTACATCCGAACAAAGGCATTCCCGGATAATTCCTCAAAATGTGACATAATACTAAATGTTAGTTTATAAATTGTTTAGCGAAAAATGCTGAATTAAAGAGTTACGTAAAACGGCGCTTATCACCAACAAAAAAAAAAAAGAGATTTAGTCTCTGAAGATCTCATTTCTTTGATTAGAATGAAGCGTGAGCCGTTATGGACTTCAGTTTAGCAGCTCTTCTCAAATGCAACAAAGAATCGGGGGTTCGGAAGCCACAATTAACAGTAACTCTCGTTTAAATTAGCAATTGTGGGCAATATCACTAGAATCACGAACAAGAAATATCATCCATATCCAATTTAATTGTCTTCAAAAATATAGCTAAGTCTTAGTTAAAAAGAAAACGAGCTGTGTTGTCATCTTTCATGGAAAAGTTGAACTGCAAACAAATATTAGAATAAGACTTAATCACTTGAACTAACTACAAAAATTTTAAATTCGAAGAAAACCCTTGCTTATCTTAGGTTATCATTTTATTGTGCACCAATTGAGAAAACACTATCTTCAAATTTGAATTGATTTGTCTCATAAAGATGAATTACCAAGCAAGGCGCAAAAATAAGCAGAATTATTATTTTTTATTCATTTTTTGAGAATTCCAAAATAAATTAACAGCTTAACATTTCAAAAGAGAATTGTTTTATAGATACTCAAAAATATTAATTTAAGTAAAAATATTGATTAACAGAGGATTATAATTTTAGGCATACCTTTAAATAAACATTCCTGTGTGCGGAGCATTATAACACTATCACAAAAACTCATCATATTTTAAAAAAAAGAAAAGAACTTTTATTTGTAAAGAATTTTAAGACGTAAAAACTAATATGAGCGGATTAATAACTACTTAATTCATATTTAAATTAACAGTAATAAATAAAGAGCAGTAAAATTTAAAAACAAATTTCAAATCCTGTCATGAATTTTTAATTTCCGATATTCATTTTAACTTTTTTGTTGAACATAATTTTTGATTTAGAATCAGATAAAAAGATGGCAAAAATAATGCATTTTAAATATAGAAAATATCCGACATATTAATATTTAAACTATTGAATCTTCCCAAAAGAAAGAAAAAAAAATCTTTTCATTACACTCATTATTTTCATATTGTTAAAATCTGTGTGCAATTCTCTTAATTTACTATTACATTTATTATATAATACATTTTGACATTCTCCCAGAAAGAAAAATATTAAAAATAGAATGATATAATTTAAAAAAAAATAAAATCAGGGTGTTAAAATTTCCGGACGATCTGAATAAATGTTAAGTTTAAGAGGAGGGGGAATGGGCAATAATGATTACGTTTTTTGTCTCTGACGAAATCTTGATAGACAGCATAAAATTTTTTTAGAATTTATGTATCTTTCAGTTTTCTTACGAAAAAAATTTTTTTAATAAGCTTTTCAAAATTGAAAGTTTTTGTTAAGTGAATAAAATATAAATCAAATGAATAACAGAAATCATTACAAATCATTGAGAAACATGTTACGGAGTATAAATTGCAGTTCATTAATTTTTGAAAATGTTCAGCACAATTATAATTTATTTGCCATATTAATAAAAGCGATAAAAAATGAAATACAGAATAGAATAAAAAAAAGCAACAAAATTAATATTCATGTTTATATTTGTCCTTCCTTGAAAAGTGATTTAATGTTTTTGTGAAAGAGATGAATATTATAAGAAATGGAAACTAATATTGAAATATGATTTTCCATTATCACTTACATTTATAATGCACACAGAATTTTTTTTTTTAAGTTAAAACTTAGAACCTATCAAGATATTGGAAACCAAGAAGACTGTATCATTAAACATTTTCAGTTTTTAAAATATATTTAAGAGAAAAATTTTTGTACTTCACAATTTAAATTTTAAAACTTTTTTCTGCTTTGAAAAGGAAGTCCCCTTCAAAAAATTTCTTTGTCGCCTAATATGCAAATATGAACTATTCAAGAGAATCGAGTTTAATAAAAATCCCTAAAGTAACTTTTGTCTTCTTCAGTAGTTAAAAAAAAAGAGAAAGTTGTTAAATAATATGTGCGTGGAAGAAAAAATCAACGAATTTGAAAATACACACACAGTTATAGATCTATTACTTTAAATATATCTAGATAAATGTTTAAGAAAAAATATTAATACTGTAGATAATTGTGATTAAAGATAAACAATATCGAAAACTTAATACAATACCAAATTTTACTTCTCCTGTAGAGAACTTTGATGAAAAGTCAATTTTCTTAATTTAGAAGACTAATACTGAATTCTGGTATTTAACCAAAGTCGCATCACATACAAAGCCACTTACTTAACTGTATTTACATATTTATAACAAGAGCTTTGAAATGCTACATAATTAAATTTTTAATACATAAATAGCTTAATATAACTAGAACAGATTTACAAGAATATAAAATACTTATATATGTTAACTATTCTATTAATTTTATATTTAGTTGTTTCACAGTTTTTCGTCTCAAATGTCAGGCCTGTCAAGTTCTCTACCGGGAACAGCTTATACATTTTCTTTATTTCACATTGAATTAATTTGGTTTCAAATTAATTTCAATTACGATTTTTCAGGTAGCTTTTTTATAGATTTGAGATACATATACTGTGGACTTATATTATGGATATATTATAATTCCCCACTGCAGCATCATGAGAAAATACAAGAAAAATTTCTAATGTGCTACACACAGATTTCAAACATTGATGGCCATAAATTAAGGAAGCCTTGTAATCTAATATGTAAGTTTAAATGTTTCACCAGAACTTTTTCAATTCTATCTTTAGACTAAGATTTAGAATATCAATTGTAAATATTTGGACAATGACGATATTTTCTAGTTGATGTTAAAAGATATTTAGACTTCATGACAATACTTCAGTCATTTTTATGGGCACACGTATTTTTGCCTCACATTTTTAAAATTCAATATAAGTTAAAATGAGGTTATTTACTAAGAGCTATTATGGTATAAAGCCAACAGTTATATTTTAAAAGCAAGTGTTATTTTAAAAAGTTAAAGTTGACTTATTGATAATTTTTCTTGAAAAGTAATAATTTTCATTGCATATTTATATTTTATAACATTAAATTTAAGTGGAGCAGTACACCCCATATTGCTTGCCTGGCACTCAACAAATAAAATAATAAAAAAATATTAACATTAAAATTTGATTTTTTCCCCCTTTGATATTTTACTAAATCAGTTAATTTGCATGAAGTTAAGGAAGATTGCAATGTAAAACTTTTTAGTCGAAAAACGAGTTTCTCTCTTTAGACAAATTTTGAATTATTTTTTGTTTTACTTTTTCACATTTAATGTTGTCTTATTATTAGTTATAACATTGAAAGAACCTTATTTTAACAACAGACCATTTTAAAGTAATTCTGTTCCTTGTATAATTTAACATTTCTTATTTATTGCATATGATCACTGATTTCTTTAAGACAGCCTAATTCTTCATAGTTGGTAAGAATTGAAACCAAATTTTGATACATTACTTTCTTACAAAATTTGATACATTCTATTTTCTATGAGCATTTAGGATGCAGCAAGATACAGGGAAATTAAGCATAAGTGTTTCCTCAAGGGTGCAGTGTTTCTGATAAGCTGTTTAAAAATATTCAAAACAAATTTGTCTATGAATAGTTTTCCTTTAAATATAACCATTTTACAATCAGATGCACAGACATGCATAAATTAGTCACCATATTGCTTTACAGGATCAAGACATTTTAATTTAAAATGATTATGAACAAAATTAATATAGAAATTCTTTTCTTGATCAAATACCATTTTTATTATATTAAATATTTCTTTTCCTATACAGACAATTGTTTTATATTACTCAACTATTTATACAATAATTTAAGACAAGTAAATTAATCTAGTTTCAAAAAATGAAGTACAGCTAACGTCTACAATTCCATAAATAAATGCCTTGTTACAGAGTATTCACTGATATCATAAGATATCCTTTGTAAAAATTTTAATCAGTTCAATCAAAATCCTAGTTTTGAAAAACAGTTTATGAACTTTTTATTTTCTCTATATTCCTATTTATTTCAAAAAAGTCATCAACAATTGAAAGAAACTTGTTTTAAAGGTTTTTTTTTTTTTTACTTGTAAATTCACAAATTGTTGAGTAGATATAAAATTAACAGCTTATTTAATTAACTAACAGTAAAGTTATTTCTGTGTGATTGATTTTTTTTTTGGGGGGGGGGGGAACTGAATTTCATACCTTCACCTTTTTCACCATATAGCAAAAAGCACAAAGGTTTTTTGTTTACATGTCTTTTCCCCCAAAAAACTAAAAATGGTCAACACTTTTACACACACACACAAAAAAAAAAAAAAAGTTTTATGAACAGCATGTAGGTTATTGAAACACATGAAAGAAAATGCTACTTTAGTTAAATTTACAGCAGACATCATCCAGACATACAATTAGTCCAATAAAATTATTTCACTCAAATTGAAAGATTTTGAAAAGATTTCATGTAGCTACATGAAGACTTTTGTTAGTGATTATTTTAATCTATTTATTTTTTTACTTTTTCATATGTTCTAATAATGGAATTTCTGTTGTTAGGAACATTTGAGAAATAATATTTGATTTTGTACAAATATATGAAAATTAATGATAAAGATTCTTTTTGAGCACTTGGTGAAAGAATAAAAAAAAATTATTAAATTAAATGCTAGCCTTGAAAATGAGAAATCATTAACTTTTACTCAGCAAAACATGTTAACTATTTTTAATGTTAGCAAATCCAGCAAAGCATGTTCAGTAATTATCTCCTTTTTTTGACCCATAAAAAGTACTAAAATGTGATTAAATGACAATGAATATAATTAAATTAAAATGATTTTAAATATTTTAGAAAAATAATGTGTATTATAATTAATATTTATATTGAGGGTGAAAGTTTAAAAGAAATTGCTATATTTTTATTAGTAGATTTTACCATTTTCAAACTATTTCATACAAAATACCAACAGACATCTTTGCACAGTCAAAAGTTCATTTTATATTAGATGAAGTTTTTGAAAAAATAAAATAAAAATACATTTGATTTAAAATTTATTGAAATTTTTTACTGAACATTACTAAGAGAAATGCAATAAAACCAGGTGCTGTATCACTTAAATATTTACTACCCAGCTTTGTGTGTGTTCTTCCCCCCCCCCCGAAAAAAACCCATCTTAGTTTTAACACATTTTAAAAAGTATAAAGTTATTTTTTCAAACTAAAAACATTCTCTAGTACCTCTTGAAGTGTTCAATTTAGACAAAATGAATTAAAGATTTTCTAACTTAATACTCTTTGTAAAAAAATAGGTAGCGTGGAAAACGAGTTAAGTCCCATTGAGCTAAAGGACAGAACAGAAAGCAATCATTGTAGATTAAAATCCTAGTATCAAGGTACATTTTTGCAGCATACCCTACTGAAATAGGTTAGCTGAATAAACTTGTCCATGAATTCAGAGCTTTTCATAGATCTAAGATGATAAATTTCTTTTTTGCCGAAAAACTCTGCACCTACATAGGGTTAATAATTAAGCATAACACTATTTAGCAATTACCAGGTTTATAAAAGTACCTATAAGTAATAATTTTAAATTATGGCTTGTAAATGAAGTATTACATTGATTATTACTAAGTTAGTAAACTAGACTATATTATACATTTGGTTCGAAAATCTATTACACTCATTAAAGAACACATTTATAAAACACAGCAACATTTAATGTTTTTATTTAAGGTCACAAGAAAATTCTACACTATAGAACAAGGGAATCAGCTAAAAATGCAGAGAAACATTTTAGAGATCATACAAGCAAAGTTAAAGGAAGTATACTAGAATATCCAGTATGTTAGTCCTCCAGAGGTGTAACTAACATGAACTTTTCTAAGTAAAAAAAAAATTCACATTTTATAAATTAAAAGAAATTAGTAGCAAAAAATATTGCAATGTAGTTTTCATAACTTGTACTCAGCCACATAATTAAATTATGTTAAAAGAGAAAACATGGAATGAAAAGTTGCCATCAGTTAATAGGCTTTGGAAGAGCCTACAATTGGTTGCAATCAGCTATGGCGATTGTCTTGCTGGTTTTACCACTCTGGCTGCCATAACATTCAATCTTTTTTACAACATCCATACCTTCCACAACTTGTCCAAACACAACATGTTTACCATCCAGCCTAAAATTGAAAAAAATTAAAAATTAGACAAATGAGGTTTGCAAAATTTCATTTGATAAAATATTATTAAATAGGAAATTACCAGATACAAAAGGAAACAATTTGCACAAAATGTTTTAAGATTTATACAATGCTAAACATTAATGTATCATTAATACTAATTTTCTCCTTGAAGCTGAAAATAAGCATTATACATTATAATTAATGTAAGTTGTTAACTCTTTCAATTTTTTTCCCCCAATTATGATTTTTCAAATTCACAATCATATCCAATTTTTCTCTGTTTTTGTTCATCTAAATATTATAGTCTGGGACAAATAACAGAATTAAGTAAAATTTTATTTAATTGTTGTAACTCTTTACTTAATAATGTAAGTATGACATGCTTAGTCATGATCAACATATTTTCAAAATTTCCTTTTATCAAATTGCTCACAAATCCACATTAAAGAAACTTCACTCTAACAATAGCATAATTGAATTCAATACTTAATTTTTCAAACAAAAATATTTTTCAAATTAGTAGTAAATTAAAACAAAAAACTATCACTTGATTGAAGTTATAAAGTTTTTAAAGGTGTTAATTTCAAATTTTAATAGAGTTCTATAGACTTAAATTCTAAGATAAAACCATGAAATAATTTTAAAATCAAAATCATATTGACATGCTTATTTAAGAACATCAAACAAGAACAGACAAGCTTCTGCATTTCTGTTTCATTATTGTATAAATCACAACTTTAAGCACCTAAACATGAAATATTTTATCTCATGCAATGGATTTTTTCTTAACCTCAGCATTCACATTAAAAATGATTTAAAACTTTAATTTGATACGGCAAATAATATTTAAATTACAACCTTGCAATCTTTCTCTTTGTGCACAGCAATGCATGAAACATTTATAATAAAGCTTTTATATAAGAATGAAATAATCTGGGTAATTTTTTCAGCCAATAAATTAAGTAATAAATAACAAGAAAAACAGTTGATACACATGTTCTCGAAAACAATTTAAAATAAAGTAAAATCATGAATTTAAGAGTTGTATTATTAAAAAGAAAAGCAAATATTGCTTTTGTTCCTATTTCTTAAATAATTACAATTATACATTTGGTAATAATTTAAGGAATAAAAGTACTTTCTATATATATATATATATATTTCCAGTATTTATAAAGATAAAAATGTTGAATATTTTCAGAAAATGATTATCAATAGTTTACAATAGTAAAATCAGCTATTGTCAATTACTAGTCCTAATTTAGTTACATTCTTTATTTGAATTAATAACCAATTTGTTAATGCAGTAAAAATTTAAAATTGCTTCATAATATAAGCTTTTGATATTACTAAAATACACACATAATAATTATAAAAGATTAGTCTTTTTAGTTGTTAAAAGAGTCTTTCCCATTTGGAAAACATAAAAGCTACAAATTCTTGGAATTTTCCAATTCAATACAACAATTACACAAATAAATGAAATTAAAAGATTAAAAATATGCATCAATTCTAATTTCACTTATGGCTGCTCTACTTAAAAACTAATTAAAATTTTAATTTAATAATTAAGTAGTATTTCCAATAAAATGTAACTTTTAGAATTGTAATAGCATGAATGTTAATTGATTGGATTCTGAATGCCCAGTCAATGTAGCTGTTGCTTACATCTAGTAGGCATACTAGATATTTTTTCTTTTTATTCATTTAAGAAATTCTAGAAAATTGACAATATTTGCTTTAAAAGTTAGAAAATATTGAATAATTCTAGAAATGTTTATGTGTCAATTTTAAAATTTCAGGAGTTCTCTGTACTAAGGGGGAAATTTTATTTTGTTGTTGAGGAGTTCACAAATTTTGGTTTCTTGGATATTTTATTTATATTATTAGGCAAAAGATATTTAAATTTTAATATAACTACTTGAATATAGGGGAAAAAAAAACACTGATAAAAACATGATAAACTTTCTTACATCTTGCAATACTATCAATTAATTTATAATTAATAGAAAGAATCTGAATAATTTACTGCATACAAAAATGGCACAAATTTTAACTCTAAAAATGAAAATCTTTAAAAAGTAATGGAAATTGACAATCTAACATCAATATCACTCTAATATCAACAAACTAATGCTCAATTTTTAAAATGCACATGTTAATTTCATAAAAGAAATTTCTTGAAATTAAAACCTCATTAACTATTTTGTGAACCAAGACTATTTTTCAATCACTGTAAAGAAAGCATTCCATGAATACAAAACACATGTGTGAATAACATAGATTAACTTACAATTGTAATGAAAAATGTAAAAGTAAATTGCAGATAGAAATTTATTATAATTGTAACATCTTTATTTCTATAACTCAAAGCCATTAAAGATGCATATTCATTTTATAATTTATCACTCTTTTCTAAATTATAAGCGATATTTTTACAGTTCATTTACTATTTTTACAGTTCATGCAGAAATTTTTGATGATTTATAAATATTAACATTCATGAATGTACTTCACATTAAAAATTCAATGCGTCAACAAATTTAAATATCTACTTTTTTATTTTTAAAACTATTTCAAAAGAATTTTAGACAAATAAATTGATGCGATAAAATACTTTTCGAACTATTAAATTTTTCCTTCTTTTGCACATAATTAAAAAGATTATGATATATAATTTTAGAAATGTTTATACATATGAAAGTTCAAATACTTGGATCAAGTAAATCAGAAGTGTTATGACTGTTTTGTTTTCAAACAACATGAGGGGCAAATGGTTTACCATAAAACTGTGATAAAATTTCAAAATTATATAGCCTGCATTCACTTATGTAATAACTTTTTATTTTCATTTATCAAAGATTTTAATTTAACTAATCAAAAAGCTATCTAATAAAAAAACTTTGAGTACATACACATAATTTAATTTTTCAATTGTTTGGTTTAATAATTCGAAGAGTTGTACATATTCAAGCTATATGTGATAAGTACCACATAAAGCAAAATTACAAAACAATACTATTTGTTCTTAACAAGCAATGATTTAATGAAAAAAATCAGATGCACCTCATTGATGGAATGACTAATTTAAATTCATCATTCACTTTAAGAATAAAACCTATAACAGTATGTAATATTCTTGTATAAGATTTCTACAAATCTCCACTTTTTGTATCAAACTAAACTTATGGGGGGGGGGGATTTATAAAACTATAGACATGAGACACCAATATTAACCTTCCAATATTAACATTAATAACGTATGTAAAATTGTCTCAAGCTTCATTATTTTTAATATGTAAAAGCATGTTGAAATAAATGGTAAAAATGGGTGACAAGAATCCACTTTTTTAATCATTTCTTATCCACCAAAAACATTATGCAAGCTATTATAAGAAATTGCTTTTAATGAAATCACATCTTTTAAGACTAGCTATCACAACAATTCTGATTAGAGGGGGAACTAGCATTTAAATCATTTTGATACCCATGTCAAAATTTCAAATCTTGAAATTATACCATTTCTTATAAACACTGCATGAAAACAAAATTTATTTAAAAATAAAACAAGATGCTTAAATAATCACTGATAAGTACCAAATTATAATGTGTGATTGAATAAAAAATTTACATGATATTACTTTCATGCCAAATGAACAGATATTCATTCTAATCAATTAAATAATGTATTTTTTTTATTATTTTTAAAGCAAGCATATTAAGCACAAAGTATTAATCAAACATTCCCTTAATAAAGTTTCTTTGTGCTAAGCATTCAACACTTAAAAATTGAGAAGGCAATGACAATAAAATACTTAAGAACCATGAAGTATTTTATTTTTTAAAGTTTCCTTTTAAAATTAAAATACTAAACAAAAATTTAAAAAATTTGTTCAATAATTGTTAATATATAATTTTATAACTTCAATAAAAAGTGGCAGTAAAATTAGTAGTACAAGATTAATTATATTAACAAATTTGAAAATTTTCTATATGAAAAGAACAAACAATATATTTAACCTTATAATATATATATATTAAGAATAATTTTAAAATGTAATCTTTTTTTTACACAAAAAATCATTTTACACACAATAAACTCTTATGTCAAAAGCTTACCAAGCTGTTTTAACTGTTGTGATGAAGAACTGTGAACCATTGGTATTTGGACCAGCATTTGCCATTGAAAGCATTCCTAAAGAAATGACATCAGTTAATCAGATATTTATAGTTAACAATACAAGTATAACAATATCATAATTATATAAAACTCAAACAATTTAACAATAAATTGCATGGACAATTTATTTAATATAATTTTGTTAATCATTTATATGTTGTACAACATATCAACCTTTAAAATGATGTAAGAAATATGAACAAATTACAATTTAAATTATGCCCTGTGTATATATTATTAGTTTTTAACATTGAAATTATAACAGGTGTGCCACCATAAAAGATTTTCAAAATGAATATTTTTTTAAACTAAATATTTATCATTTTATGCAGTTTTACAATATAATTAGTTTGTATTATAACTATTTCTTTTGATAAGTACTGTAGTTTTTATAGAAAAATTAGTTCCTTTTACATTTCTATATTTTTTTACACAAGACTCAAAATTTGTTGATTTTATTCTTTTATATTTTACAGCCCAAAAATAATTTACGTTAATATCTGGAATTGGGGGATTGTGCAATATTAAAGAACTATGATTACAAAACTATAATTTTCTTCAGGTACAGTAAAATTCTTAATTCTCATTTAGTGAAAGTTGGTAAATTATATGCTTTTGAAATTTTGATTTTGTGTTAGCACAATGTACTACTCGCTATCTTTTAAAAAAGTCACGTACTACATCAGAAATCAATTTATTCTCAAAAACTTTAACCATAATATTATTTTATGTCCAATAAATCAATATTTAATGAAATAACACAATTGAACTTGCTCACTTAATGCATTTAGTCAAACTATGAGCCACAATACATTCCACATGCTAATTTATTATTATTTCATTTCTGTCAGCCTAATTTTTAGAAGATTAGTTAGTTTTTCACTCAATAATTGTTTTATAATAAGCTTTCAGATTTCTAAGAATGATGTCAAAACTAGTCTCAGCATAATGGTACATATAGACTTTGTGATAAGAATGATATAGATAGCAAGAAATCCAGCTAAATCTCGGACAAAAAATGTTTCAAATGCTTCCTTTGATGGAATTATTTACACACTGATTGAAAAGGAGTGCAAGACTAAATTAAAAATGTCTCGTAAAATATAATTCTTGAACAGAAACTTCAGCATCAAATACTTTTAAAAAGGGAAATTTTCCTCCAGGATCTGGAAAAAGTGGCACTACTGTAACAATTAATTTTCTCAAATAGAAAATTATTTTGAACAACTTTTAAACTAGAAATAATTCTTTCAATATTAAAAGTTTTGTTGCATAAGAAATACAAAATCGATCCACTTTAGAATTCACATTATAAGTGATATTGTAGATATATACATAGCTATACTGCTTCTATTAGTTATAAGTACATAAATTGCAGATCATTGTTGATTTGTTAAAATCATACGGTTTACATGCAACAGATTTTACAAACCTAAAAAGTTAAGCAATCAGATGATTAAAAAAATAAAAAATGGGAGGGCAAGCCAATTTAATTTTTATTATATTTAAATGAAATACTTTCACATTTTTTTAAAGTCCTTTTCTACAATTTAGAGCAGAATTAATAAATTTTGGTTTTACTCATTAATATAAAATGTAGAAAGTCAGGAATCTGAAATTATGTTCAAAATGCAGGTTTCCCCAACATCTGAATTATTGGCAATTTGCAATATCCTACACATCACCAAAATATTGATTGGGGAAAAAGAAATAGTTAAACTAACATAACTTGTTTGGAATTTGTTTTGTGGCCAAAAGGTTTGAATCATTTTATGTGGTCAATCTAAAACTCTTGGGGTTAACATGCCAGTCAAATTTGAACATTTGTGATTTTATTGACATTTTTATAAAGATAAGAAGTGTTTTAAAAAAATTCACTAAAAATGACATTTTTATCATGTTATTGGCCTGTATAAATTAGTTAATACAGTGATTTAAAAATTAAATTGAAAAAATTTCGGAGTGTGCAAGTTGAAATCAGTTATCAAGACTGATTCAACAATAATTGACTAGCGAAAATTTTATAAAGTTATTTTTCAATTCAAAAAATAATAAGTTCATGAAACAGTAGAAAATCCAAAATTTACACAAACTTATTTAAACAATATTAACAAAAAATCCAAAATTTACCTGGACCAGTATGTTTTAATACAAAGTTTTCATCTTCAAATCTGTCTCCATAAATTGACCTTCCACCAGTTCCATTATGGTTGGTGAAATCACCTGCTTGGCACATGAAATTAGGAATGACTCTATGAAAGATGCTCCCTTTGTAGCCGAACCCTTTTTCACCAGTGCACAAAGCTCGGAAATTTTCTAAAATAAAAAAAATCCACATTAATGAAATATATTTAAAATAATAAAAACCTTATTTTGATTAAAGCTTATATTAAATTAGAAGACTGAGATATATACATTTTTTAGATTACTTATTTAAATGATATATGTTACTTTAAGGATTTTTATAATTTGATTTGAATTTGTAAATTTAATAGTTAATATTTTATTTGAAATTTAATAAATAGTCAAAAAATAAATTTTTTAATTCAACACTTTAATTTTTTACAATTTAATACAAAAAAGAATTGTCATGGAGATTACTGGTTAGAGAAAATATTTTTTAATTTAATTGGAAGAGAATTTTTTTTAAGCATAAAAGTTTCAAAATAAGAAGCTTCATTTCTTAGAATGGTGTAATTTGAAATTGCAAGAGCACTTAATTTTCAAATACAATTAGTATAAATAATGAAATCAATAAAAAACATATTAATCAAAACTCAGATGAATATATAATTCATACATGATTGATTAAATTGTAAAAATACATACCAGCTGTTTTTGGAACTACATCAGACCGCAGCTAGGAAAATAAAAGTGATTTTAACATTTCTTAATTCAAAACTTTTTTAAAAAGCATTCAGTAAATTGTAAACTAAAATATATTACAACTTACAAACTGAAAACTTTTAACTTGAAAATAGTGTATAGAACTTATACGTAAAACCTTAGAGGAAAAAATCTATGACAATGGCATTGCCACCTATGATAGATTAATCAATATGGATTAATAATTTAAATTCAAAAGAAATATGGCCTTAAGTCAAAATCTTTTAAGCATGAAACTGGAAAATCTTAATTTTACACTTGGCAATAAGTTAGGAATATTTTAGAGTAGTGTTTTCAATTCATTTTTTAAAAATTTCCGGTAATTCCCGGTGAACGGTACGCATATATACAATTATAAATAATTGTATATTATATAATTATATTAATTGTATATTTATATTATTTGTATAAAAATAGCATACCGTACAGTGGGATACAGCCAAATTTCCTTCTTGAATTTATAACAGAATTAATTTAATAATTAAATTTAACATTATATATTACATTCATTTTTTAATTATATTGTCACTAATCACAAACTTCCAGTTGAACCATATACAATATTTCTAAGGACATTCTAAATGACTTGTTAAGTATTAAACATAAAGATACAATGATACTAGGAAAGCTTAATATTGAAAAATCAGTAATTGTTTTAAATTCTTTAAACCTTTTAAATTTTAGTCAAATAACTATTGAATTTATCATTTTAATTGCCATGAAAATTAGATATTTAGACTACCAAAACTTAGACAAATAAAAAGTATTTAAGTTTATTAAGATTTAAAATTCTATTTCTTCAACAATCTCAAGTACTAAAAAAAAATATTTCAGAAATTTTTTACAGAACATACTAATTATCAATAGTTTAAAACAATTTTAAGAACTGAAAACAAAACTAAGAGTTCAGTTTAATTTGTGGGTCTAAGGGGCTTTTGATAATCAATTGCATGGATATTTTCTCTTGGCTAAAACTACAGTAAATTTTATAAACAGTACTACGTACAGTAAATTTTTACCCTGTAATTATTAATACTTTTATTGCTTGAAAATATTTATAAGCTTATTAATACATAACACCTGAAATACTGTAAATGTTAAAGTACTTAAAGAGCATTTATTGCTATTTAAATGATTACTGTCACATATTAAAACACAGTAATATACTTTAAACAAACATCATGCAATAAGTTAAATTAATAGCATGACATAAAGTGTTATCAAATTCTTGTTATATTTTAAAATTTGCTTAAGAGAACAGGAAATATATAATTCATATATAAATACTAAGAAATTTCAAGCAGTTGTTTTTTTAAATTTATATATTAACAATTCTTAATAACTTATAACACCCATTTCAGATGATAATAGTAAAGAAACAAGTTTGTAAATTTAGGAAAATAATTCTTTTAATGAAAGAAACACACACATGTTTAAATTGAAAATCAAAATTTATCACTAAGCTTCTTCAAAGCCAACATTGGTTCTGTTTTAGAACAAAATAAGTTCTCTTCAGTTGATTTATATTAGATGGAAACTAATTTAATGTAAAAATATACTATAAAAAATATTAATTTTATCACCCATAGAAAACGAAACTACGCGCATGATCGATAATAAATTCAAATGGAACGGGATTAAATCTTTGTAAGCATTTATTAAAAGAAAACAATCGAAATTTTCTAACTATTTAATGCTTTTTGCTTATATTTGGCATGAAAATAAAAACTTGCATTGATAACCTTATTTATTATTTTCTAAATTTTATGTGTTGTCTGCAATGGAATGCGTGAGAATCCCTGGCGCATAGAATAAAAATATAGATACCTAAGCCTTACACCTTGAGATAAATGCCGGTTAAAATTATAGATAATATAAGGAAATACAAAACACTTTAAAAACAGAATAAGCCATTTGAATTTATAATTATTTCATTGAAAGAAACATTTTGGGCTTTGCAAGACAATTTTAAGGTAACGTATTAATTAATGCAGATATAGAATTGATCGAAGAAAATCTTACTTCAAAAACTATCCTTCCTAAAGGTTCACCATCTGCAGTCATATCAAAGTAGCACCGTGGAAGAGCCATTTTGTGTTTCTAAGTTTAAAAACAAAATTAATATCGACAGAAAATACAATTTGTACGTCCTCCTCAGACTAAAAAAAACACTGATAACTTACTGCAACGTCTTGCGGATACCTTCAGAACCGAAAAGCGCATGCGCAGTAGAACATCAGCTTCCCAAATGTGCGGGAAAAATTTAACGGAAAAATACAAAAATAATGATATTTCTAGAATTTTCCCTCGTTGCCATATTTTTCGATTAATACTTAAATTTAATATTCTTATTACATGTATAATTACTTCATCAATATTTGAATTATATAAAGAACATTTTTAATGTGAATGAAATGTGTTATACAAATCTATTTCGAATACTTTTCTCAAAAATTAAAATCGGACTTACTAGAAAAATATATATTTTTTAAAACTTTATTAAAAAATATTGCTTTCGGATGATAACAACTGCTCTTTTGTTCTTATATCAGTATTTTTAATATATTAAATACTTTTTCAGGATCTTAATTTTATATATGATTTATAAAGAGGAAATGTTGTTTGATATATGATTGTTTTAAATGAAATAGATATATTAAACTGTATAAACTTTCTACGTATACAAAAATTAATTTTGTTTTTGCTGGTAAATAAGAAACGCTTGCTAACTTGTAAAAATTAGAAAGTATGTTGTCATTTTTTTGGTGCTGAGGCCATTCTGATTCAGAGATAATTGTATCCGTGAAACGTATTCCATCAATCATTTCCGCAGTTGGACTTTCAGAAACTATTTGTAGACCAATATACTTATTTTCAGCCTTCTGTCATAAAAGGATTCCAAAATTCTTCAGTTTCTTCCAAATCGTTACTTTCAAAGGTCGTAGGATGTGTATGAGGTTGGTCGGTATGAAAATGCTAGTCGATAAAAATATTGCTCCATTAGATATGTTGATCACAAGAATTTTCATTGCAAATTTCATACATATGAAATTGGAAGCGCCTACACATTGTCGAGAGAATTTAATTGAATAAAAAGCAAAGAAATCACTAGTATAGTCTCTGGCTTGAAACATTTTGTTCAGAATTAGAAAAGCGAACCACAAAAGTAAATAAATTAAGTTTATGATTGTGTAGCAGCATCTTAGAGGTTTTCTCTGTTATGTTCACTAAATTTCCAGTTTCAACTATAGTTTTTTAAGAGATTAAAAATAAAAATGACATGAAGTCACCTCATTTTTTTTTTTTTTTTTTTTTTTTTTAAATATTACCTAACGTCCTTTTTATATTAGGATTATAATAACCAATATTATTTATGGGGCAAGAAAGTGAGCTCACGTTCCTTCCCCATAAACTTAAAACTCCTGTCATCCAGACCATACAAGTTGGATGACAGGAATTTTCCAATCTGTGTTACACCCAACACGAAATTTCTTATCCCCAGAATTTACTCACCTAAAATTTTGGCATATTAAGAGACAATTAAATAAGGAACCTACTCTGCGCTCTTAGAATTTCAGATTGGGTGCTTTTGATGCAGTGAGCAAATTCAGAAATACTTATAACTTTTTGAGGTTATTTTCAAAGCAGGATGTGTATTTGTGGCTGATGATGATTTATAGAATGATAGTCATCCATTGTATATGTCGTTACTAACACATATCATAAAAATTTCCAGAATATTCTTGGTTGATGGCTTTGTTACTTTGTTCAATAACTGCTGCACTTATATTTGTATGTCTGCTTTAATTAATTTTAAATAAGAGCTTAAGTTATTCTATTTCATTATTATTATAGTATAATATTAGTAAATTAAGCTCAAGGACATAAAACAATTTTGAATAATTTCTTAAAGGATTATTTTTATTTTTATTCTTTAAGGAATGTTCTTTATCAATATTTCTTAAGGAATAATTAATAAAAAAACATTATAGGAATAAGAATAGTCAATAGAATGATCATAAATGTGTCTCATTCATAACTGTTAAAATCTTTCAAAAAGGGTAATGGACAAAGATGATACTCAATAGGCTTGTGGAGTCTTATCATTTTTATGATGAATTAAGTTGACTAGTTATTAAAATGATATTTGCATGTATGCAAATTTTCTAACATTAACAAACTAAAAAAACGTAATGTCTGACACGAAATCCAAATTAACACTATCAATTTCAAATATTCAATTGAAATAAGATATACCTAATTTAATAACTAAATATTAATCATTAATAAATCGTATTTATAAATTAATTAATCGTTAAAAATTCATATCGTTTGACAAAGTTATTGAATCAAAAATGTTAAGCGTGTGCTTAACTTGAAGTAAACATATTCTTATCTTATTTATTAAGTACTAAAATCCGTAGCAGATAATGTCAATGAAAATGTATTACAGAATCTTTCCTCTTTCTGTTGTAAAATCTGAACGCTATGCGAATGCAATTTTTGAAAACATAAAAATTAATGGTAAAACAAAAACCTGTAATGAAAGCCAGCACTACAATGCCATAAATAAGTGTGGAAAATTTAATGCCTGAATATGACCACATAAAAATATAAAGAAAATATGTGACATTTATGACATAATAAAAGATTACTATTTTATTTTTATAAAATTGCTATAAACTTGGATAACGCCGAAATTGCCAAGAAATCGAAATGATTCTGCATGTTGGTTTCCATTTTTTTTTTTTTTTTTTTTTTTTTTTTTTTTATATTTGTGAAAACCAATATGCCAAAAATGAATTAAACTTCTAAGTTTAAGACACTTTTCATTATACTTTTTAGTAGTGATTTTATTAAAACCATGCTCTAGAAATTTAATTATTGTAATATCGTTAATGTAATAGTAGTACATGTTTTACCATTTAAAAAAAAAAAAAAAAAAAAAAAAAAAAAAAACCTTTGGTAGAAAAAAAATTTGTTCGAATATAAGGAAAATACATAAATTAGCTATTAATTAATTGATTTAAATCTTTTTTCTAGCACCAGCTGTTTAGTGACGTAGTAATAAGGAATTTCGTTTCTTAGATAATGCAATAACAAGGCGAATGAATGCACCAACTCTTAAGATGTAAGAAAAAATATTTTTACAATGCGTGTACCATTATATTTTTTTTTATATAAAATTACATGCCAGATATTTTTCACTAGACTTCTCATGACATGTCAGATATTTTTTACTAGATTTTTTTATGACATGCCAGATATTTTTCACTGAATTTTTCATTAGACAGTATAAAATAAACCTCTAATCTCGCCATAAGTAAAATATTTTTGACAAAGCAGAATTAATTATTAAAATCACATTTGAAAATCCATTACTATATCTTCTAAATTCAAGTGCACTACTAAATGTAAAATTCAATCCGTACTGAGTTGCACTTATGAAAAAAGTAATACATTCGTAAAGAATTACCTAATAGTGAAATCTTTTATTGAATAAATAAACATGAATTTTTTTTTTTTTATATTTTTCCTGAAAAAGTTTAAAATGATAAGTAAAAAATCCTCCAATTCAATTTTCTAAATGCATTTTTTCGTCACTTTTCTATACCATCTCATCAGTCAAGTTCAAAGGGTCTTTCATTTAAATTAAAAATTATTGTTTCTTAACTTATTATTTAAAATAAAAAGCGCAAGCTAAGATTAGTTTTCTTTTTGGTTGATAAATTCAGTATTTTAGGATACTCCTTAATTATTATTTATAATTAAAAATATCAATATAGATTAAATTCCCATTTTATAATTGGTTAAAATTTAAAAAAATAATTACTTTGATTTAATGATCCTGGAATAATATCTTGCAATCATTATTCTCAATAATCACTATGTGTTATGGAATAATTTACAGAAAGTTTCATTTCTAGAAGTATGTGTATATTCTACTCCATTTATAAATAAATAAATTTTATAATCATTGCGTTATTATGCAAATGATTAACAAAATTATTAAGTAGTTCACAGTATTTTACGTTTTCCCTCGAAACTAGCTCAGATACGTTTAGTGTTCTCTTTCTCAAAACGATAATAT
>JAPDSC010004880.1:57288-91077 GCA_026290005.1 Latrodectus geometricus | reverse complement strand
AATAGGATGCATTTAAATTATAGTGAATTATTTGAAATTGAAATATCAATTAAATAAACTTCGTTTCAGATATTGATTTCCTGAGGAACATTTAAAGTATTAGGAGTTTAAATTTCAACATTTTCAATAGAATCCCAGGAAAAGCTTAAAAAATTAAAAATGGGTACATGTATACCCAATTACCATTCGTAAACTTTGAGCTTCATTGAAATTAAATATGGTTGAAGGGAACCAAAAATATGATTTTTAAATTTCCGAAATTAAAAATGATAAACATTACTTATTTTTTTTTATTATTTTTCATAAAAATTAGTTATTATTAAACTCATTGTTCTTTAAAATTAAAGAAAATTTAAAGATTAATGTATTTACTTTAAACAATTTTCAACTTCTGGTTAAATGAATTAGATATAGATGCATTCCTTTCATAAAAGTTAATTAGGAAAGCCAGTGATGAAAAAATTAAGAAGTAAAGGCGTCTTAACACAATAAATTTAAAAGTATTAAATAAAATTATAAATTTTATACATTCTATTCTCTAAAAAAATTTGGCAGTAAGAAAGAATTATGCATTCATTTATAATATCGAGAAATGCAGCAGAAAAATAAATTGTTATTGACCCTTAAGAAAACTCATTGGAATTATTGTATTTTCTCTCAGAATGAAGAGTCTAATTTTTTTTCTGGGTTTATTGTAGCTTTTTAAATCTAATGTCACCTACTTATGAAAGGATTCCTTTTGAGTCTAAGTTCTGACTAATAATTCTTTTTGCGAAAATATTTTTCAGCAGACTAACTTCTAAGGAAAGGTGTGTCTTCCTCAAAATAGCTCCGCCATATGTTTAGCGTTCTTTTCCTGAAAACGATAACATTCAGTTCGAAAGTTTCGGATTAAAAGAAAAACAAACTCAATTTCATCTTTTTTTTTTTTTTTTTTTTTTTTTTTTTTTTAGTATATCAGAAGTTTTCTACTATCAATAAGCTTTCACAATAAGTTTTAATTTAATTAAATAGTATATTGACATATATGATTTTGCTTTGGATTTCAGATTTTATATAGAAGATACAACCATAAATTTCACATTTTTATTATTCTTTAAAGTTGCCTAATAAGTACTGATTATCTGTAAATATAAACATTGTTTTAAAATCAGATTGCTTAATTACTTAATTTGAAATAAAATTCGATAATTATATGCTTTCGAAAATAACTTTTGATTAAGTCGCAATTTTGGTTCCTTTATTCAGAACATTATTTCAAAATTCCTTTTCCCGAATTCTCATGCGAGATTTTTAAATTAATAAAGAATTATTTTCAATCCATTATGTGATCCACACATGGTTTTCTAGTTTAGGTTCTTATGCCAATTTAAATAATAGATAAAAGATTTTATGGTTCAATTTTGTAGATGCAAATTCAATATTTGTTAGAATCAGTTATTTGGATAAGAGTTTAAAGAATAAAACTTATTTATAACTCAGTTTTTGCTGAAGTATATTATGATACTTGAGTTATGCACTCAACATTAACACAAAAACGATTTTTACATTCATGAAACTGGCTAACGAACAAAATGCTTTATTAATTTTTCTACATTCATCAAAAATTTATTTACATTGTGATAATTAACTCGATGTCTTTTACTAAGAGAACAAGAATGGCTTCTTTAATGTATTTTATTCGAAACTTTGTTGGATATGGGAGTTAAAAATAAAAGCTTTGCACCAGCTGCCATTACAGTTGTTTACTCTGCTGTTCTCCAAGTTTGTAGGTTCGAATGTAGCTTTGGTGTTAAATATTTCTAGTGATTCGGAATTTATTTTAAATTGTAAATCTCAGTCTAATAAAACTAAGTCTGAAAAAATGACTATTGTGAGGGAAATCAACCAAACAAACGGTTATTCTCAGGTAATGAAAATAAGTAACATCATCAATTCGAAGAACTAGCTCAAATTTTGTATCTACTTGTATTTATTAGGGATTTTAGCTTTAAAAGAGGAAGAAGAAACAGACTTTAAAATTAAAAAGTTTTGATCTGGTAAAACTAAATTGCCAAAGATAGAAACAGAAGAAGTCACTAGAGAAAATCGCTCAACATGTAGAAAAAAGGGTAAAAACACAACGAATTTCTAATTCGTTGTGTTTTTACCCTTTTTTAAATTATTAAAAATAATCTTCGTATATGCTTATTAGAAAATAATTCACATTTTTGTTTTTAGTTGAAAATTTTAAATCTCTTTTCGATGCTCTTTCATAAGTACATGTGTAGTTGACAATCATTTGCTTATTTTATGTATTCCATCACCAAATTTTAACAATCAGGTGTGATCTCTCTAATTCCTTGTCTTCTGCATTCTTTTTCTGTGAAAAGTATTTATTTCAAAAAGCTTGCTTGATATTTATCCGGATCTTTAAGAAAGAAATCCCTAACATAGACTTAATCTGGATCGTACACTGTTTTGCGATAAGTCAGTGATAGCTTATTACTTTAGCTATTAATCTTGCTGTATTTTTAAGAAAAGCATAGTTAATCATAGAGTTCAGAAAACTTAACTAAGTATGGCACACATTTTATGTATTAATATAAATATTAAACGAAATTAATTTAATAAGTGCAAATCTCGTTTATAACTTTTTCTTATATTAATTTTTAAAATGATTTTAAATTTCGAAAATGTTCACTCATTTTATAAATAAATTGATTTATTTAAAAATATTTGATATTTTATTAGAAATTTTTTTGTTAACCAAGAAAAGTCATACTGATTATTAATTGCTAATATAATAAAGATAGTACAAACCATGTCTAAATTATGGGTGAAAAATTTCTTTTTTTTAATAAATGGAAAGAAAAATGAATTTCTGAAATAAGAAATTACTTTTTTTTTATAATAATTGATTTCGTCAGGATTTAATAATAGTTTTTTATATGTATTTTTTATTAATTTTACTTAATGAAATGTTTCAAAGAACTATGCAAATAATCCTCGAAGAAACAAAACGTTGCTTTTAAATCAAAAGCAAAAATATTTCTGGGAAATATTTTATCACATGAAAATCAAAATAAATCCATAAAATATTCCAGAAATTTGTATTTAAAATAGATTAGATCAATCTATACTTAAAAATTACAATCTGTATTTAAATTTCCCATTTTTTTAAAAATTAAAATATAACAATGATATGTCTACTAAAACTACATTCATTTTAGTTAATCAATTGATTTTAGTAAAATAACATACATTTTCTGATGGAAGATTTATTACACAATGTCTTGCTACTAAGATAGCAAATGGATTTTTGCCAAAACAAAACCAAAAAGTTATTTTTTGTTAAATTACCGAGAAATTTATTCCGAATTGATGAGCACTCGTAGGTCATTAACTCGCTAAGCTTCTACCTGGAACAGTGCCAAGAAGAATTCTGGCACGGAGAGACTTCTTGCAGAAATACTGGGCCAATCAATTTACGAGAAATAAAAAGTATGAGCCCATTCTGTTCAGAAAAAAATTTGTGTATATTTAGTTCTGCATAACATTTGTGAATATTTTTGTAATTTAGTTATGGATGTATAGTCAAATTGATGAGAAAATGAAACCCTCAAAAGTTGGTTTTCATTGACTGAAAAATAATTAAGTTGATAAATGATAATGACTATTGTTTTTTAATAACGCATGGAATTCATAAATATAAGTGCAAAATTTACTTTTGTTTCCTTTTCATTTTTACCTTCCTCACGCTATTTTAGTAATTAGACAATTATGCTACGGAAGATATTTCACAATTCTTTTAAAATGCTGTGAAAACAATTCAGAACTTTTCCGACAACTTTCATGATTATAATGATGAAAAATATACAATTAAAAATATACAATACTTTTAAAATATCTATTCATTCAAGCATAATTTTTTGTACAAACAGTGGTAAATTTGGAATTTACATGCTTATGACTAAACTTTAATTTCAGTATGATTAATACATTGTGTTATTAAAATTATTTTAACAGCAATTTTCAGCAGAAACGGATTTAAAAGGAAATAACTTAAAATAGAAAATTCTTAATTGGTACTTCAATAGCAAAAACTGCAAATAAGAAAGAGAAAAAATGAATTACTTCAAGAAAAAATACCTAAATGTAGAGATTGTATTTATTCAATTTCATATGAACATGATGTCAAACTAAACAATTTCATATAACAAGGTTGAATCAGCATTGCTATTTATAGTTTCGTAATACTGCTACTAGCGTTGATCGAGATCTATAGCTAGGAGATCTATAGTTTGGAGAATTTCAAACCGATGAGCTCAGTACCGTCACATGAAAGTGCCATGCTGGATCGCAATAACATGTTATCACTAAATTTCGTCAAGACAGACATACCAGCAGTAGAACACCAGCAATATTTCCTGTTCCTAATCCAGGAAGGGTTTTACCAGATTTGCGTGGAAGCTGCTGAATTGAGAAGAAAATAATCCCTTTAGAGGATCGACACCCCTGCAAATGGTCTTGCTCCAAATACACGCCACTGGTTGGTAAACCTTGCCACTATTAGCTGTCTTCAATGGACAAGTTTATTTAGTAACAAAAAAAAAAAAAACTATTACATAATGGTACAAATACAATGATACAATGGATAGTGAGTAACATAGATGCATTATAGATTAGAATTTGTGATAATATTAGAACATCATGGTTTTGAATTCATAAGCAAGCAAGGTGAAACAGCAAACAAAAAGAAAGAGAAAGTGATTATACGGAAATATATGCAAGTTTGTACAATATACTGTGTGATGTGGGTATACTAAATACTATACTCTATCAGATTCTCACTTTTGTGGTGTTTTATAGGTGATTATTGAATCATCGTGCTCCACGATGATGGAGAATATAGTTCAGTCGTCCAAGTCATTTTGGCTTTCTTCTTCATTTTCACTGAAGTTTTGAATGAAGAGGTCTCTGTGTTCCAAGAGGAAAGAAACTAGGGTAATGATTTTGGGCCTGGCATGTACATTGCTAGCTACATTTTTCAGCCACTCTTGAACTAGGTGTGTACTTGGATTTGTGAAATGCCAAGAGCACGTAATGGGGCAAATGGTCGCGTACTGTAAGGGGGTGCCAACCTCTCCACATCCACAATGGTCATTCGGCAGTACTCCAATTCGGTGTAGGTAGCTAGGAAAGGGGCCATGACCAGTAACAAACTTTGTAACTGGTCTGGGCCAGCAATGGTGGCTTATTTTTACTTTAGGTAGTACAGCATGGGTAGATCTGCAAGTAATTGAGTTATCCCACAAGGTCTGCTTTGCCTTCTTTGCTGCTTCAGTCTTAGTCTTTTTGAGATGGAACCGGGGATATAGTAGGCTGGTCCTCAATAAATGTGGCTTCCTTTGCTAGTATATCTGCCATCTCATTACCCTCTATTCCAACATGGGGTTTAATCCAATTAAGATTGAAGTATTGGCTGCCATGTAGTTCTAGCTGGATCTTCCTAGCAAGTGAGCTTATGGTGTTGGGGTTTCCGATAGCTAATATGCTTGCTTGGCTGTCTGCTAGATACAAAATGTATCTCCAAGCATTTTAGCCTAAAGTATGGCTTGCAATATAGTTAAAAACTGAGTCTGGAACACCGTATTTTCAGAGCGTCTAAATTTTCCAGTCTGTGTTACTAGGTTGTTGTAGTGGGCTACATAAGCTGCACCACTCTGTCATCCATCTTGGAGCCGTCAGTGTAGATGTGGTACCCACTCAAGTTTTGGTGCTGTTGTGCATCAATTGTAATGCTAACGGTGTTATCAATAGCAAAGGCACCTGAACGTATTGAAAGTTTTGTTACTCTTACCTCCATGATGTCAGAACTTTGGTGTCTGGAATCATATCTAAATTGGGCCTTAACTCTTATGAATAAGTGTAGTGGTTTGATCTCCACAATAACTTGTAAGGCACTGGTTGCCGTGGTGCGGAAGCCTCCAATGATATTTAGTAGGACCTGCCTCTGTATCTTATCTAGGAGGTTGATTTTTGATCCTTAAAATACGACCACATATTGATGCCCCGTACGCTAAGATTCTCTCCGCAACTGTTTTATACAGCATGGTCCTGTGTTTTTGGGAGAAGCCCCAGCTGGTGCCGGACACTCTGAGTAGTTGTTGGTGAACTCTTGTAGAATTTGAACCTTGAATCTTGATATGTCTGGACCAATTAAAATTTTCATCAATGGTTAGTCCTAGTAGTTTTAGTGCTTTTGTTCTTTTTATTTTTAGAGAGTTTCAGTATATCTTTGGTCCACACTATAGTTTCGTGAACAGCATATAATTAGATTTGTCCACAGAGATTTCAAGGTTGTGTGCAACTGACCATTGATAGAAAACCCTAAGGGCTTCAGCTGCAACATCTTCTAATTTGCGTTCACCATTGGCTGTAATGACAAAGGTGAAGTTATCTGCAAAGGCTTGTAACCGAACTTTAGAATCTTGATCTTTGTCCTTCCCCAGAGTAGACCAATTGAATCGGAGTGGCTCATCTGCGAGAGGTGTCCACATTAGGGGGCCACTACATGATTCTTGCGGGCAATTAATAGTTTGGTTGTGTTTAACCAGACCTTGACTGGTATTAATAGCCACTACTGTATCCCAAGACAGACATGCTACTTCCATGGCCTTAATGGACAGTAAGGCCACGACACGATCTTTGAAAAAAGAAATGAGATCATTTGCTAGGTGGCAAATGTCGACACTATCATGGTCTGTCTACTCGAATACGATGACTTCAGACACTCATAATGTTACATGAAACATAAAAGCGCATTGAATAATATGATCAACAATGAACCTAAAATCAAGAATATTCTGATGTATTTTCAGATAAATCCCTGTCCTGTTCAAAATATCATAATTTTCTGATTCATGCTTAATAAAGAATACAAATTACCACTATACATTTAACATCATCCTGCTTGATGAACATCTGGAATGATGGGATACAAGGCTAGTTTAACTCTTATTATTATTGACGGTTTCTGAATACGTTTCTGTTTTTTTTTTAATCTCTTGACACTACCTTTTATTCGAGTCTTACGAAAGACCTACTTTCAGCCAGTTAATTCATACCAATAAGAGAAAGGTCTTTACAATACTGACATTTATTTAGACACCACAGGTGAACGGCCTAGTCTCGGAGCGAGTGTAAGGCCCTTGGTGTCCGCTGCGTAATCAACTCATCATTGGGAGACACCGAGTCCCCCACCGGGTAAGGAAAACACAACCGTTCCAGCAGCCGGTAACAGACGAGTCATTATTCCCCTTAGCCCATGCTATGGCAAATCCTCCCAAAGACGGTAGGTTCGTTACCAGAACAAACCACCTCACCAACCCAAGTTTATGTAACGTGGTTATTAAATCACTCCATGCGGGGAGGTTCGATTCCGTTGGTTTATTAAGATGCAGTGGTGATGTCAGTGGGTGTAAGTGTCGCGGGTTTCCTTCTTCCCCAAAGATGCAGTTAGCTGTTGTGGCATTCCACAGCTTGTGAACAAAGGTGGGAGATTGACCATGTCTTGTGGAGAATTGGGCTGATTGTTACTGGCCGATCAGTCATTTTGTGTTCACTTTTATTAAGGTGTATGTGTACTTTCCTGCTGTGTCCCACTCATATTGCCACTGTTTGAGTATTTCACTAACGACTAGATTTTTTAGTCGCGACTGTGGTAGCTTTATTATATTAACAGGTGACATTTGTGTTGCCAATTTTGCTGCCTTATCTGCTTTACTGATATTCATTTGTCAGTATTGAATAGACCTTTTTGGAATCCAGATTTATAAAGTTCGCAGAGCCAAATCCACAACTTGTCAATTGTATACAATGATGCCCTACATCATTTTATGCTAAATATTAATTTCTCTATACAATGTTTTTAATTTTATTCTGTAAATATATTAGACACGTGATTTCATGAACAAGTTATTTTCTCGATAGTTGATAAGAATTAGTATAATTTTTTTAATAATAATTTTTTTTATATAAATTGTATGAAAATACTCAATGAATTAATTTTTTTTATTCAATAACTATACTAAAACTATCTTTGCTGAAAATTAATGTAAATGTCAGTTATTTTTTTGCGAAATCATTTCTAATGATATTTTTTTCCTTTCATAAATGATCTTTTTTTCGTTTTCTATGATAATAATTAATATTAAAAAAATGTCTGCATGATAAAAGTAGGTTTCCATAAAATAAAGTATTTTTTACTCAATATCAAACAAAATTTTTTGTTTTTGAGAATGTATTTTAATTTTTATAATTAAAATGGAAAATGATTAAGTTATGGTTTTATGAAATTTATTATTAACAGTTTAGAATGTAACTAAGATAAATATTTATCTAAAACAGATTTGAAATAAAAGTTTAAAAATAATGCTTTAAATATTAAACAATCGGTAATTTCCCCAATATCAATTAAAACTCCAAGGCAATACTAATCAACAATTGCTCTGTGACTTGAAATGTACACACCTTTAAACAAATAAAAGTAATCGAATATCTTTTAATGTAATTATTTGTAGTAATACAATCAAGTAATATGATTCGTTATCGTTGCAGGCATTGTAGGTTACCTATTTCATTGCTCGTATGCTTAATATGTTGACCATCTTCAACTTATCGGATTTTCTTCTGAAGCAAACACTCTTAATGCTTAGTAAGTTTCATGTCATATTTAAGTAAGCATGAGGAGAGATATTAAGAGCTTTCTTGTAACCTTCTTATTCAACTGACCATAAATGCTTAGAATAAATGAGTTAGATGATGGATTCTTCGCAAGTTTTTATCATAAATGAATATAAACGATGGAAAGAAAAGAACTGTTTCCCAGGATTTGCTTTTTGATGATTAAACTTTTATTAGAATGTGCAGTAATTAATTTAAAAAAGGATGTGTAGTGTGCTGTGTGGAAGCATTGTTTTGACTATGGCAACCACTTTTTATACGAATTTCTCACAGAACTCATTTCGATCTATACAACTTTACTAATGCATTAATTATATACGACATATATTTAAATATGAAATAATTCCAAGGGATTCTATCAGGAGTTCTTATAATATTATTCTAGAAACAAACAATGGCAATAAATTTGCTATTGACATTTTTATGTTAATGTTATGCTATTTTATATAATATTATTCTATTAAGTTATATTATATATTGCAGAATAATATTGGTAGATATTTTAAACATGGATAATAAAAGGGCTTTTAATATTTTTAAAGACGACAATCAAATAATTCAATTTTGGGAAGATTTTGCTTAAATTTGAAAAAGTACATTATGTATAAAATTTTCTTCGGTTGAATGTTATAAAACTAAAAATTTATAATAACACTGTATTTAATCGTTATTTCGTAGAAATTTGTTTATTGCTGAATGTTATTTTTTATAACATTTTTAATTAACACTAAAATAAAAATTCAAAACTAAAACTCTCCAGATTGAAAAAAAAAACAAAACAAGCATTAGCAAAAAGTTTAATAATTTTTACATATCCTATTAAAATAAAATAGTTCTGCAAAAAATGTCAGATTATTGACCTATTTACTTCAAATTACTGTTATAGGCTTTTAGATTGCTTAAATGAAAATATAATTTAAATAGTTTTTGTTATAACATTCGTAATTTTTTCCTGAAAAAAAAAAGAGCTAACATATTAACATTACAATACAAAAAATTAAACATTTTTTCGTCCTGATTATAGAATCTTAAGAGTTTTACAAAAAATGCTTTTGGTAAATAAATCTGAGTTAGTTCAGATTTATGTTTCAAAATAATTGATTATTTCAAGTGTTTTTAATTGATTAATTCTAAATGTTCTTATGTTGCTTAATTTGTTTTGTAAAACATATCTTGATATGAAAAACGTATAATTGAGTCTGAAAAGAAAAATTAAAAAAAAAATTTAATAACTATTAAAAATTTGATACTTAATTCTTATCCATCTTTATTTATAATCTTATACTTCTTATTATTACTTAGGAACTACAAATGCCGCGATTGGCATTATTTATTAATGCAAAAACTTTAATTCCTTAAATTAAAAAGCAAGTTTAAAATCTGATAAATGACTAGTTTAATGATTTTACATCTTATAATTTGGTATATAATTTAAAATGCAAGAATATTATCAAATAACCAATTTTTCATCATTTCAATTTTAAGAGAATTATGAATTTCTCATAAACTTATGCAGTCAATTTCATTAAATATCAGGGATTTAGATTCTAATGATCTCATAGATCACAATAGCTCTTAAAACTTTACTTATAAAGCACCCATCGTAGTTAATCTATATAAGATCGAAATAATAGCCATTTCATAAAATACAGGATACAGATTACAATGTTTATTAAAATGTTCAAACTCTGAAATTTATTTGAATCAACATAAGAACATTTATATATTTATTTAAAAATATACTTATTATTAATATGAAAAATTTGAATGAAAATTTGGTTATTGAAACTTAATCTCGAATAAACTTTCTGGAAGTTTAAAAGAGCTATTAAAAAGTAAAAAATTATTGAAATGTAATCTGGAATAAACTTTTTAATAAAAGGGCTATCAATATTTTTGACGAAGACAATGAACACAATATTATAATTGTGGTGTAACTTAGCATTTACAATATAAGTGATATATGAAAAAAGGACCGAATAACTTTGCAAAAAAACGAGTGTAATTTGTTTTAAAATAGGCTATGATAAAAGATGTTATTTTGTAAACTGTTCCCATGTGATAAATTCATAACAAATTTCTTATACATACTCTAAAAAATCTAAAATATACGTCTTAGTGATAAAATTCTATGAATGAACATTTTATTTAAGTCTCATAAAACTTATTTTCCTTATAAAACATTTTAAGGATAAGAGAGAGATGAAAACGTTTGAAACCTCAGTTAGAAGGCATTGATTAAATTTCTAAAAACGATTTTATTTGAGGACGATCAATTTTGGAGCTTTATCCTAAATGATGAGAGTGCAATTGGTTCCATCAATGGAAATATTTGAATGGGGTTATGATTTAGAAACAAGGATCAAGCCGAAGACTTCCAGCACTTGGTCTGCCTCACCCTGAGGTATCATTCCACTTGGTGGAGATTGCAACTATGGCTTACTTAATGTGTGTACCCTAACAAATTTATAAATCCCTTGCTACCTTTAGTCAACAAGATAAATTTTGGGTTACATCATAATCGAACTCATTATCTTCCGACAAGAGCGATTCTTTTTCTCTCTCTCTTGCCAGGCCTCTTTGTTGCAATACATGTATATATCTAATAAAATGACCTGTTTATGTCAAACAAAACCATCAAGCACAGCCAGCTACTTGTAATTTTGAATTATGATCAAGTGAGGAGGTTAACACCAAAGATGGCACTTTCTTTTCAGAATCGCAACGCATCAGTGGAAGTACATTAGAATCTATCAATTGATAGATTCTAATGTGATTGATAGATTCAAGTGCTGGAAGTCTTCGGCTTGATCCTTGTTTCTAAAATTTAAAAGTCGATTGACATTCACAACACGATGGTTTTCAGTTGAGTCTTGAAAAGTACCCGCTACTTGCCGGTCTTACTCAGCAACTGGCTCTTATGGTGAAAGCTGGAGCAATGATTTTCTATTGATCACCTTCGTGCATCTTGGTATGAAGAAAGAAAAATGTGTTTATATATCACAAAACCATTCATTCCTAAAAAGGACTGAAATATTTTCATTAATTAACTAAAAGAATTTTAATAAAATTTCATATATTATGAAAACAATGCCATTTACCATAAGCAAATGAAGACATTTACAAAATCTTATTTCTATAACATTATAGAGTGAAACAATATCTATCTTTCCAAGTAATAAAGTCAATCCTCGTTGAATGTAAATTCTTTAATATACATATTGAACAAATATAGTTATTAATTTGAATGGTTATTGGTAGATTAAAAGATTTGTACAGTACTTAATATGCACATGAAACAAAATGAGCAACAGAATTATCATTTCAGATGTCCACTTCCAGAACTCGATGAGGTCCCAAACAAGGATTTGTGTTCCATTCCATCTTAAGAGCTTGTAGCACGCCTCTCAGTTTTCCTGGAATTGTATATTATTAATAAAGAGATATCAGTTTTATATTAATATCCTTCACAATAATATCTGGAATCGATATAATAATAGAGAAAGTCATTTCCGATATCACCCGGTTTGTACCACTGGTGTAACAAAAATCAATGTGAGACAAGAAGACGTGTTTTTATAACGTTTCCTGCAATTCTATAAAGGTCTGTTCAGGCGATTTTAAGGAAATAAATTAAAGAGACATCTTAAAATAGAGATTTATGCTTAATAACATATTGTGTTTTGTATATGAAAGTCAAAGATATAATAAGAGAAAGCTAAAAGTTTTTATGAAAAATAATCCTAATTTTTTGATAAAAATTAAATTTATTGATGCTTATTATTAAAAGTATTTTATACAATAGTTAAACTATAATAATTACGCAGGACCGTTTAATTGTTCGATTAAAGATCATTTTGAATGTTGTCTTTTCTTACGAATCCTGATTTTTAATATAGCATAAAAACGGAGGCATCTGTGTTTAGTCCTTACCAACAAAACGACGCAACTCATGTTTCATACGAATAGCCTATTTGTAATAACAGCATTTCTATTTCCTGCGAATGCTGCCAGTTGTTTTTCTTTTTAATATAAGTAATAAATATTCTATATATAATATATATAATAAATATTCTATATAATATAAAATTACTCTTTATGAATAAGAAGATCTTAACCCATTTTATCCCAATTTATTTATTTTGTTCAAATTTGAGAATAATCATATTTTCTGAGGTATATTAAACCTAAATATACTAAATATAACAAAATGTAAAAAAAAAATTTTTTTTATATAGGAAATCTGACCCGTCCTCTAAATAGGACACTGGGATAAAGGGGATAAAATTTGCACTTACATGTCTCAGTGTTATTTTCATTAGTGAAAAGCAATTTCCGACTACAAATTTTTACAATATCCGAATAATACTTCATTATTTACATAAAATTTCAATTTTCAGTTGAATATAATACTAAACTTGGTGGAAAGGCCCAAAACAAGCCTGACAAAGTGTTTTATCACATTTCCCACAGTATGTTTTGGGTTTCCCTTTGCAATCCTCTCTTTGACAACGGCGCTGTTTCTCCCTCTTCAACAGAAAATGGCCAACACCATCCTTGCGGACGTCGTCTTCTGCACTAGAAGGCATAGAAAATATTCTGGGTCTACCTTTTGTTCTGTTCGTAGACTTTTTTAGGTACACCGTTGTTATAGCTCTTCGGAACTCCTTCAAGTTTAGGGCATCACTTTTGTAGACAGCTTTGTGCATTATCCATGCATTTACCACTGCCATGTCCAGTGTACGAATGAAAAGTGGCCAGTACCACTTTTTTCCACGTATCTTGACGGCATACAGTCCAGCCAACCAGTCGTGGTGATCCACCCCGCCCATATGTTTGTTGTACGAATTTATCAAATTAGGCATCTTCACGTTAATTTTATCTTTGTGTCCTTTTACTCGCCTTTTCACATCAAAGAATGGTTCTAAAGTGCTGAAATTTGTAGCAGTAGTGACAATACTATTGTCATTCCATCGCACCAGGAGAATCTCGGAGTTCTTGTCATATGCAAAATCACACGTGCCTCTTTCTTTCTTCCGCATGGACTTAGGTTCCTCTAAGGGGCATTCGCGGTTTATCCGATTTTCTCGTATGGTTCCTGTGGCTCGATAACCCTCTTCACCAAGACTTTTCAAAAGATCAATGCTCGTAAAAAAATTATCAAAGTATAAAGTGTAACCTGAAGGATTCCCAATGTTCTCTATTAGTTTCATCACAACACGGGTACCAAGAGGAGTATCTTTTCTTGCATGAAATTCCTTACCGCAGTACAGGGAAAAGTTGTAACAATATCCTTCGCTTCCACAGAGAGCCCATAGTTTATATCCAAAGCGTATCGGCTTACCTCGGATAAACTGTTTCAGACTATTTCTACCGTAGTACATGATAATCATTTCATCAATGCTTAGATTTGCTGAGAAGTGTCCGAACTTCATAAAATTATTATTGAGCATGGCAAACAAAGGTTTTACCTTGAACGATCGGTCCTCGGGATGCTGACTTACGGTACTATTATCCACAAAGTGTAAATAAGATTTCAACTTTTGGAAACGGTTTCGTGACATTGCATTTTTCACCAGGGTAATTCCAAGGTCTTCAGCATCTGACCAGTAGTCACGTTCACAGGTATTTGAATGATAACCAGTTAGAAGCAAAATTCCTAAAAAAACACGTATTTCGTCAGCACTGGTCAAGAAATCATGTTCGTTTTTTACATCTGTTGCATATCGCACAGTTTCTTTTACTATGTGATCGTAAACTTCGTTAGAATAAAACTGCTCAAAAAGTTCCACTGGAGATTTTTCTTTCAATGTAGTTTCCATGTGCTTGAGCAAGTCATTTGCAGTTGAATCAACCTGTGTTTTCCATTTTGAATATTGTGGTGATTTCGTCTTTATCCAAGATGACTGATACTTTTCAGCTTTTCGTCTGCGCTTTGTTGTCGAAACACCAGCGCTTGTGGACGCTTCAGTCTCAATACTATCTCCAACTCTGACTTCCAGAGTCCCAGGAACGTCATTTACAACAATCTCACCAGTATTTACTTCCGTGTCGTCCCCTTCATCTTCGTCAGTTAGTTCACTGGCATCTGGTGGTAACACAGCAATTTCAACATCGCTCTCATCTGAATCTAAACTATTTAATAGTTCCAGTGCTTCCTCTAACTTCAAAAACTTTGCACAGACATCACTCTTTAGGGGCAGAAACGTAGGGAGGATTTTTTTTTCTAAACTTCTAGTTACAAATTTAGAAATATCTCATCATTTATATGCTTATCGTCCCACTGTCCTTTTTGGAGGACAGTTAAAAACTAACGCGCTACAACTTACCTAATAACAATAAAGCTTTAACCAACCAGCAGGATTATAAACGAAGACTGCTCTCACATAAAAACTGACCAGCCAAGTGTTTAAAACAAACTGAAAGGGAATTCTGCAATCGCAAAGAACAGATACATAGGACGCTCATTAATGTCAGGAAAAAACAAAGTTTCCAGATGAAGGCGACGGACGGGCGAGACAGAACTCATGCTAACAGAAGCTTAGACATAACTTTACATGTTCCAGCTGATAAAATATTCGCAACAAACAACTACTAATTTCTACATGCTATTTTTCAGCTGTCCTCCGGATAGGACAGTGGGATAAAATGGGTTAATAATAATAAGAACTTAATAATTCTATATAAATAAGAACACTAGTGAAATTTGAATAAAAGTCTCATGGATAGTGTTAGAATAGTGTTTCTAAATAGTGTTAGAACTACATTCTTCAAGGATTAAACTAATACTAATATCAGTATTTAACTACTTGCTTCAGTAGAAACAAGTATAAAACTTTTGTTTAAAGAAGTGTTCAACTTCTACAAGTAAAAAACTTGAGTAATCCTTAAAAATCATTTGACACTAGAATGTAATTGTATCGTTATCTTGAGTTTGTCAAACAGTTAGTGTACAAGCAGATACATCTTCTGTGAACAAAGATCTCTGAGAAAGTTATTTTTGTTTTGACTGATAGGAATATAATTTTATTCAAATCGTGGTAAAAAATATTCTCTGACGAATGAGTTTGATTTCTGTTAAATGAAACAAATAAAAAAAATCATTAATAATAAATAATCTGTTACATTAGAAATGATAAAATATTACGTAAATCAATAATTTTAAAACAGCACGCAATCAAATAAAAATGTGCGTGTCCTTTAGATGAATTTCCCACGCAATAATTCTAATAATAGCAATGAAAATTAACTATTACGATATACATTTCAAACTCATAAATCTGTATTTTTAGGAAACATGAATTTGATAATGGGATCCAACAAATAAATTGATTACCAGTAGCAGTGTTTATCTATGGTAAAAATAAAATAGAAGCAACCTTTCTATACGATATATTCAATATTAGGATTTGAGTCGACGAAATCATTTATGACTCCATTTAGTTTATTCTTATAATGATATTTTACAATTATGAACATAATAATTTGTTTACTGGATTTGTGTTTTAATTTTCTGGCATACAGTTGAATAATATAAGTATAAATATTATAAAAGAGGTTCATATAGAATACGATTGGTTCTTATAAAATGTTAGAGAAAGTTATGCATTTAAATCAAATAAAGATTTTAATAGGAACAATTTTTTAAATAGTTACGAATTAATTGGCTTAGTATTTGCTTAAAATATCTAGTTAAGAAGTTTACCATTTATCTATTATTATCTACTATTCATATATATACATTGCTAAATCATAGAAAGTTACTACAAAAATGAAAAGGAATTCAATATTATAGTAAAAACAAATACATGCTTTTGTTATGGAAAAGACACATAGAAAGAAATTGTTGCTTGTTATTTTAATGCACAACTTAATTCTACATTAAACTGTTCATTAAAATATCCGACGTCAATTTAACAACAGATTTGTTTTGCATCTAAACTGAACACAATATAAAATAGCATTTTTAGTACATTTACAGTTTATTTGTGATCAAATGATTTCAATGGTCGTGGTTAGATCCGAAACTCTTTGCAGTGTTTCTAAAATTTTAAGTGTACAGCCAAATATTGAGAGGTGGTATGATCATCCAGTGAAATTTTTTCTGCAGGTCTCTTAAGTCAAGGCCAGTCAGCTCAAGATCTCTTTCATTTGAATACCGCAACTTTAAAGTTTAGAAAGATCCCCGAAAAAAATGTGTTTACTTGCTAAACATGTGAATCATAGAAGGGTGATGATTTATCATTTTTGTTTTCCTTCATGCATACTTGTCTGGGTAATTTTCCCTAGCTTGGGACATGTGGATTCGACCCACTATCCATGAAAAGTCCTCCTGGAAATCAATTTACATATGGACATTAAAATACCTCACATTCACTGAAATCATCAATTGAATGACGTTTTCCCACGGTGAAGAAACTGCAGAAATGGAATTTTTTTTATGTAAGATAATGTATAAATCGACTAATGAATCCCCCTTTTTTTCTTAATTAAATTATTAAAACCTGACTTAAAGTGACTGAAACTATTCGTAATCGCTGATTGTGTAACAACTTATGGCAAACCTTTCACACCTTACAAATAAATGTATGAAGGAAGCATTCTAAAGGTGTTTAAATATTGTTCATTTACTAACAGACGTCTGATTGAATTATTGAAAGACAAATGCCAAGAAATATAACAACAAAACAGAATAGGTCTAGATTCCTCATCTTCAACAGAAACTTCAGTGGCTGTAACATGTAATAACAATCTGAGTAAGAAAAAAAAAGTCTAAAGAAATTGTGTTTGTTGAACAGTTGTCACGTTTCCTTTACACAAAGATAATGATCATCAATTTTCTCAAATGAATATTAAATTCGGAATTAATTATTGCCATCATTTATGAGAATAAAATATAATTAAATATAGAAAAATATAAATTTATCAATTAAGAAGTCCAATATATATTGACACATCACTGTATTTTAAGTAAGATATAACATTTTTAAGTAAGATTATATTAAAGATTATATTTAAGATATAAAAACTACCTAATTTTAAAAACCCTTAATCAAAACTTACAGCTTTGATTTAAATGAATTTGATTCAACAGCAAAACTTAAACAAATAATACTTTAAAAAATAATGTGCTGCTCTAATTTTTCGAGTATTTCAAAACTATAACGATTTCTTGACCTTGTCCATATTAAAGATGTTTCGTGAGTAAGCCAAACACGTTCACTGGATTTGCCTTGAAGAAGCTAATTATCTGTGACCATGGTTACGAAGTGTTTTCTTTCTAACACTGTAAGTACACGAACTGTGGTTGATTATTGATTTGCAAATTTTCTTACAGGATTTCCTTAAACTAATTTGCTATTTTAATCAAATTAAAAACTGTTTTAATGAATGAGTTGAAAAGTTAACGAATTAAGCATATTGATATTTCATTTGATGATCATTAATTTTGGATTAGATCAAACATCAATGAGGTTAAAAATAGCATAGATCGAAGGTTTATTGAATAGTTTTGAAATTCGATTAGCAGACTGATCAAATGATGATAAAGGATTTTGTAACTTGGTTACAATAATGTTGTTAATAGCAAAAAGAATTATAATGAAAAAGATTTGAATCATCAAATTTATTTTATCGGCAATTATCGGCGCATAAGCCGTATAATTTTTTTTGGGTACATTTTTGATTTTGGTGAGTATGTTAGCAGATTTTAGTGTTCGACTTTAGTGGCAATTTAGTGTTCGATTTTAGTGGCAACTTCGATTTCTTTTTACGTCAAAAATAAGAAATCAATGCTGACAGGAAAACAGTAGTGGAGAAATTAGGAATATGCAATATTCTATTATGACAATTCTAGCTTATACGTTATTGCGAGACAAAGAATATTTTTTTTCTTATCTAAGTCTTTTTATTGGAGATCTAATGAGGATAATTCAAGTAAATTTTCATTTTTAAGAAATTCTAATATTTCATAACATTTAAGTTTTTTTTATTATTAATCAGCTTTAAAGTTAATGTAAAAGGTTAAACTTACTTAGTTAGAAAAGGACTAGAATGTAATAATTACGTTAGTTTGGCGACAATTTTTAATCGCTAATAGGTTTAAAAATGCACCAAAAGGATTATATTGCATCTGTGCCCAATTATTATTTTTTATCTGTGGTTATTTATTATAAACTATATTGTACTTACTGGCTTTGCAATGCTCGTTTCTGAAATTTGAAGGGCTCCAAAATCTGTTTCAAGTCTCTAAAAAATGTTAAAATTCAGGTTATTAAAGACCACGAAAAATACTACAGAAACGAAATCTTATGAAATTACGACATGCAAGATATAGTTAATTTTGCATTTCTATGCAAGTACTAACTGAAATATTATGCTCTTTATAGAAAATATTTGATTCATTAGGCAGGGCAAATTGCTTATCGTTTCGATAAGGAGAAAACAACAGAGTAGAACTATGCATATTTAACTCTCGTGAATTAAGGTAAAAATAAAATATTTTCTCAAAATATACACTACATAGCTCAATGGTTATTAAATATTCTTGATTCTAAATTAAAAAAAATATTTTAATGGCTTATTCGTGTTTTACAAAAAGTAATATTTATTATTTTTATATTACTTTGTTAGTTATATTTCTCGTTAGTTACACGTACAATCAATAGTAATTTTATATTTGTTTTTAATTTTTTGGCATTTATGTTTAATTTGAAGAAAGAAATTCTTGTGAAATGATAGTAAGTTTTGCAATATTTTGTTGAAATATATAAAGAAGTAACGTTATTTCGAATATGAATTTTAAATGCTTAAAATAAAATTTCAACAAAATTAAAACCAGCATCAACTACAAATAAACCACAAAATACCGTCTATAAAGAATGTAATACATGCACAGCAACATAAAAAAATGAATACTTCTGTTACTTTCAGTCTCTTACAGTCACACAGAAAATTGCTTAGAACTGAATTAAAAAAATGTTTTTTTTACAAAATCAGCTTTCTCCTTCAATATCAGTCTTGCTTCAATTTTTGAAGGAAACTTTTTTGGCTTTATATTTAATTTCGAGGCTCTCTCTAAATCTGTCTCAATTTTCTCATGTTAGAGTTACTGAATATCTTGATGGATATTTATGGTAGAAGTCAACAATTTGACGATAATATACATAATGACGGTGAGTATCATTGTTGAGCTGTTTTTTGCTGTACCGAACTGAATTGAGTTGTTTCCCGTTTGCTATTTTTTTTAAAAATGTTTTGCAATAAGAATAAAAAAGGTAGGACATTTTCAGACTAATCTGCTTATTAAAAATCTACATCTTGCATTTTCTAAGATGATGTTTCCATCGCAAATTCGTTTTAAACACAGACGAGTAAACAATCCGATAGAGGAAGCTATATATTTTCTAAGCGGATTACTTCCAAAATTTTCTAGAAAATCACGTCATTTGTTTTCCATGTCGGCAGTCGGATTTAATGTTTTTTGTCTATGATTCGTTCTGATTTCAGCAAGACATTAATGTCATTACTACTTATGAAAAAAGGTGGCTATTGTAAGACTCATAAATTAGACTTTTCCTGTTCTGGAAACATGGCCTCAATATTTACACTAGTTTAATTAAAGTTCTTATTAAACGGCAACATTTTTATTTATATACTATACAGAGTCAATAATTGTAATTATTGTAACTTTACATAATAATTCCATGAGAATAATATACTTACGTATTTTAAATGTTTTACGTGGTGTATAGTTTTATGTAATTTTGCTTTCAAATGAAAATTTTTTAATTTAGTATCTTTTTTTGCAGCATCTTTTTTAACAAAGTATTGGCATGATGCAGACAGACTTCGTTTTGTGAGCAAAAATACATTTGTACGTGAATTTGAATAATTTTTTTAATATTTCTCACCCATAATTATTTTACAACTATGCCTTCATTTTATGAAATATTCTTAACTGACATAGCATAAATCATGAGGCATGGGCCGTTTGCGGCGCTGATACTTAAAAGGACACAATTTAGTTAATAAAGGCTTTTATTCTAGAAATAATGGTAGACTCTTTAACATGGGTAACAATAACAAAATAACAATTTAAAGTAATATAAAATCCTGCTGCTCAATGTAGATCATTGTCTGCTCTTGTAGAATTAAAGTAATCTTTTGCTGCATTGCAACTTCCTTCGCTTGTAATGTTACTTCAATTTTTTTATGCAATTTTGTATGTAATTCTAAATTAATATAGATTATACGAAGATCATTTTCAAAGTTATTTCTCACCCGAATTTTAGGTTGATGATGTAAAGATATTTAAGTTATTCATATATGTAGGATAGGAAAAATTCAAAGATAAAAATTAGTATATATTTTCTTAAGAAATTGATGATATTTAAATTTAAAATGCACACATAAAGTACAAAATAAAATCTTAGGAATACTTTGGGAATAGCCAAATTTTAGAATTTGTATTTAATTAATTTACGTTTATCAAGGAGCAAAAATATGGAATAAAAAAATTTTAAGACCTGACCTGCGGCCTCTTTGGTGGATGCATTTTGATGATACTTTCACCCTTCTTGAATTCTTTTCCATGTGGGAAAAAAGTATAAGAATTTGTAATAATTCATTCAGAAATAAAACTAAAAAAAAATAATTTTCATGGAAAAAAAAAAAAAGAAAAAATCAAAGAAGAAACGGTGCGCTTACCGGAGGCATCAGGTATAACTCCAGGTAATGAGGCGATGTCTTTGTATTTCCGAACTTCGCGGACAGGCGGATGAGCTTCAAAAGAAAAATTGTTATAAGCATTGCTTATATTTTCAAATTATTTCAATGCCATAAAATGTGCTGTTATCAAACTCAAACTTTTATGGTCAAAATTTATTTGTTTTGTCAGAATAAAAGTTTTTCCAATTATGTGATTGTTGGCACTTGAAAATTGCATCGCATTCACATTTTCAAATTAAAATTCAACATATGTATAAATATCATTCTATTTTCATATCTAGATAGTATAGAATGCTAAGATAGGATTTTTTTTAAACAGAAATATAAAACTATTTGTTGGGAAACTATCCTGTAAACATGGAAAACAATCCTGTAAATAATATTACTTGTCTTCATAAATCCGAATCTTTCGAAATGCTGTGATATGTGTTTCGAAATTCAAAACGGAATAAAGGAATTAGCACACTTGATTTCCTAATTAAAAACCTTTCGAATATGAGAAAATCTTAGAGAACTAATGATTGTATTAAGTACTCTTCTGTTTTCGAATCTGATAAATTTTTAAAATCATAAGCGATGTCAAATAATCATTACCTCAAGATCTGTAAATTCTTTTCAATTCAAATTTTCTATTATTTTAAACCGAATATAGAATTCTTGGACTAATTCAAATAATTTTATTGATAACTTTGCATTCTTTTTATAAAATACTTTTTGTGTTAAATTAATAATAATAAATGATAATAATAAAAATTAATAATACTAAATGTCAAGTACATTTTTAATTAAGTGTTTTTCTTTTAAGTGCTTTTTTAATTAAGTGCAAATTTTTTTTCTAAGAATTATTTAAAAAAATTCGTTTTTTTTGCCCAATAATTTATTTATGATTTTGCAATCAAAATATTTTATCGCATAAATTTTTAGTTGCAATAAAAAAAATAAAGATTTTATTTTTCTTCCATTTAGTATTTCCACTACTGACACGAACCGAACAACTTTAATAACCATAAACACACTTTGATCACAACTAAAGATTATGAACACCAAACTATTTCCAAAATTATTACGAAAAAACTGTATCTAGAATCAGTTATGCATAAGAATCAGAGGAGGAAAATTGTGTGGGGGATTTGAATATATAAGTGGTTAAACTTTCTTATCATACACACACAACTTCAAATATATTAGAAAACAGGATTGAAAATTTATTACACAAACTTCTCAACTTTATTTTTCCTGTTTTATAAATATTTAAATCAGTGAAAATTGTATTTTTGGAATTAAGTATTAAGAATATATTCCAAAAATGTATGAGGAATGATAACACAGATTCTGAAAGGAAAACAATTATTTTTCTTTGCAATTAAAGTTTTATAAAAATTTCATATATTGTGATAAAAACAAAAAATTAATTTTAAAGTATTATTTTTGAGTACATTATCTTCAACTAATTACACGTATTTTTTAATGTGCATTGTTTTTAATACTAAATGTCATTTATACAAGTATATTTTAGTAATTATAATAAAAAAATTTAATTTAAATATAATTTCTTTTACATTTTGAGAAATACATGCAAATTAAATTAATTCAATTTTTATTTTCTTTTTTTATAGCATCATAAGAATTTCGGGAAATTTTTAAAAATAATTGACGAAAAATTAATTAAAGTAATGTTTTTTAACTAAGTTTAAAACTTTTTTAAAAATATAAATAATAATAAACTTTTGAATGCTTTAAATTTTTTTAATTTTTGGAAGTTAAAAATTATTTTTTAAATAAATTAACACTGTGTGGTAAATTTCTTGTAATGTGATATGCTTCATTATACATAAGAGCGATTTTAATAAGCTTTAAGAATTTGGAATGTGATATATAATATATACAACCGTGTGGAAATTAAATCTTACATGTATGTAAACGTTTCCACTACTTTTAGAATAAATTTTTCTCAATTACTAGGAAATTGAAATTTTTTTTTAAAAAACATTTTGTGAAATAAACTCAAAATCAATTTTCGTTTGATCATTTATCGCTATCATTTTTTTATTTTTATTGCACTATCATACATTGTGATTCAATAAATTTTTGTTAACATAATTATTTATTCTTAATAATTACATATTAGCATAATAATTGGCGGGATAAAAATAAAATTTATTATTTAAATTTGAAATATAGCAGTAACGGGAAACTCGATTCTTTCGTTTAGTCAATGGAATATTATTTGAATATTAAAAAATGTTATTTATTAAAAAGGAAAAATATTATAAGAGTACTAAAAATAAAGTTCATTAAAAATAAATTAAATTCTGTATAAGTTCGAGTAATTGCAAGCAAATTTATTTATGATACACTAAATCTATTTTCAATAATACTTTAACTAAAAATAGAATGCATTGATTTTTTGTTTAACTGTTTTATAAAATCTGATAATAAAAATATATAAATAATAAAAAAATATCTATTTATGGGCTAAGTTTAAGAATCACAATTATTTTTAATTTTAAAATAATATATAATAATGAGAAGTTTTTTTTTGCAGAAAAGAAATTAATTCAAAAAGATGATTAGTACTAGGTACAAATATGATTTTAGACAACATTTTGTAAGTGAAATCTATGGGCACAAAATATAAGATGTGATATACAGCCCAAAATGCGTTTGGTACTTATGGATTGCAGTAAATTGTTTGCTAAATGAAATTTTAAGAGGCTTACCTGATCGACTGATTTGAAATAAAAATAGTGAATAAAGGAGAAAGTTAATTAGCATTAATAAGAAATTACTTGAGTTATAAATAAATAAATATATATATATATATGTGTGTTTTATTACTGAGAAATAACTTATGTGCACTTATTACTGAGAAATAATTAAATCCGTATAACTGCTCATTTTTTTATTTTTTTAAACATTTTAAATAAAATATACTAAAATCCAAATAAATTTGTTTAACCAATTTTCAAATGCCCACAAATTACTGAATGCAATTTTATTAAAATATTTAGTATTAATTTTCTAATCATAAACATTCTTGTAAAATTAAATCATCAAAAGTTAATTTAAGGTTTTGTTTCCCTAAAAGTTTTAAATAAATATATAGCACCGATTCATGAATTAAATATTTTATTTGATATTCAAAAATTTCTTCTCCTGTCAGTATATTATAAACGAGTTGGAGGATGCTATAAGAAAAGAAGAATTACCTCCAGTATCTGCCACTTCCTGCGGCGCGAGGTCTCTTATGCGGGTGACACTGGATGCAGGGTCCGCTCCTTTTGCAGCTCCGCACCCCATACCTTCGCGGAAGGACTATCGAAACGACATCTTATGATACCTGCCACAGAAAGTTCAAATTATATTATTAAACGTGATATCAATAACAATTTGGGAATCAGTTCATGTGGTTCTTTTCAGCGTACCAACTAATAAGGAAGTGCATTTTTGTGTATCGCACAAAATGTCAACAGTTTAAACATTTCTGATGGAAAGAGATTCCATATGAAATTTCGATCTGTTAAACGATAATGCACATTCGATTGCAACAAGTCTGTTCGGTCGGTCCATCGACTATTTCATTGTCGGCTCATTCGAAGCGAGCGTTTCTATGGTAACAAAAAGTACACAGAGCATAGAAGTATTATAATGATAAGGTGGAATTTTTATTTGAATAGCAATCTATCTTTAATTATATACATGAAAAAAAATATTATAAATTTTAAAGAAAAAAAGAGTGTTGAACAGTTTTAATTTTCTCTTTCAACCTTATTAATAAATAATTATTAATTCCAAACGAACAAGCAAAATATTTCCAATCTTTTGCTTGTCCAAAATCAGCTTGTTTTCCAGTTTTAATTTCACAATAAAACGTTCAGTTGTGATTTCTTATAACGTTCTTTTGAGTAATTAAACTGTTTATTGTTTAATTTACTGTCATTTACGTTTTTTATTCGTTGTATTCCTTAGAAATGTTTTTTTATTTTTCTAGATATCAATTTATTCTCAGTTTATTTTAGCTCTCCATGAAAATATGAAAAAAATCAAAGGAAAATATTTAATTGAATTTAAAATCCTACATAAATAACAAATTTATAAATCTTAGAAATTTTCATTCGTGTAAGAAAGAAGAAACAAAAATAAAATGCATTTTTAATACGAATTAAAAAAAAATATTTCAAAATAATAAAATAAGAATGGAAATTGGGAAAGACATTTGACGGGAGTGAAAAAATTTTAACATTCTTATACTACTTATGAGAGATTCCAAAATTGTCAATCCTCATTAATTCTTTTGACAGGAAAGTTTTACCCAGGATCCAGTGGGTACTTTTATTTAAAGAAATAAATTTATTAATAATATCTCTGAACATGAAATGAAAATAATATTGCAAGGAGCTTTAAGATTCCATTTTACTTTAATCAGTAGCTTAAAAAAAATATCTCCTTCAGTTTTGAAATCGCCCATGAAGACTGATTTAATAAGGAAAGAATATTGCAATTTATATTTTACTCCAACTCTCAGCTGATTATTATCGACATTCTTTTTGCCAAGAAAGTTCATTTGTATCAAAAAGCCTCTTTTCATGCTATATACAAAATGTGCACTTTCTCTTAACTTTTTTTTTAATTTTGAAAAATCACATATTCTACGATTAAAAAATAAACTCACAAGAATTGATTCAATACCACAAATTGTTTTGCCAAAACTAAATTATTTTACATAACAAATCGAAACTTTAAGTTTTACAGTAAGGGTTCTCTTAGCAGAGAAAAGTGTGGATTCTGTGGGCATCTAAAAGTTTAATCTTAATTAGATCGTTCGATATATCATGTCAATAAGCATCAAATAACTGCATATTAATATCTTGCCATTCGTATAATGAAGGTCTTTAGAGTTGTAGGCTTTTGTTCTGGAGTAAACTCTACCAAATGATCGTAGCTTAAAATGATCTGCTCTGTCAGGAAAATAGGTATAGACACTGAAGGCTTTGTCACTGAGTTTAGTTTAAAACAACTGGAGAGAATTCAGATGGTAAAAATAGCAGCCGGAAACGTATTAGAGTTATGTATATCACTTTTGGCAAAAGTAAAGAAAAGTACGTTGACGAAAGTAATTAGTTTCATTAATTAAATATGTACAGTTTATGTATAGATTATGAAATAATTATAGCTTTATGGCAACGGTGAAAAATTTACCGAGTGTTCAAAGTGAAGTTATGCACATAGAAGCCTGCTTCTATATGCTTAATTTAAAATTCTTTGTTATCTTTGAATAAATTCTACCATTAATTGTTGCTTCAGATGTTTATTTTGAGGTATCCGAATTTTGAGGCTATTTTCGATTGACCTTGATAGTCAAGACTCGAGTGTTAAGGTTAGTATGCATTCAAGCATTGGAAATTTACAGATATGTGAGATCTGACGTTATTTTGTGAAAATTGCCCTCATAATTTCTTCCTATTACAAGTTATGTAAACAACAGTAGGATGGAATCAATAAATCGTTGTGCTGTAAAAGTTATGTTCAATGTAATTAAAGTTGATCGCCTACTATTTTTGAGAAAGCACTTCACATAATCACACCAGGGATAATAGTTTACTTCGATAAAGAAAATGATGATGAAAGTATAGTTTGACAAAGGGCTTCGAGCTCCCCATATAAGAATACAAAGAAAGAAGTAGGATTCGTCACCAAACGTTATGCACTAACAGTCTATTGGCATCCATAATATTCAACTCTAAAGATATTGTGACATTAAAAGTGAACGTGTCTTAACGTACAGAACGCGACCATGCCACACTTAAGATTAGGGAAGATGTTACAGTTTTATGAAAAGGATTGGATAGCGAAAAGTGATAACGCAAAAAATCATTTGATAATAGCTCGCATGTGTGCTCTTCATTTCGGCAATCAGTTCCATCCAGCAACTATTGCTATTTATGCACACCGTTGTCAATATGTCCAAATAATGGGCTGTTGATTGGTTTGCAAATCTAGTTTCAAGCATTCTAACAGTTTTATAAATTCTTCAGCTCAAGATCATGAAGAACGTCTCAATAACATTATTAATTGAACTTCTCGAACAACGAGGAAAACAAAGCTTCCGTTGTCCTTACATATAGTAACATGCATGAACATTTTCAAAATAATGGATTTATAGGTGTATTATTATTTTTTATCTTTTGAAAAAGTATATGTTGTGTTGTAAAACTGAGAATCACTGTACTGCATTCATAGCTGTCATATACGACGATAGATAAGGAAGCGAGAAAATTCTATAAGCCAAATTCCAGAACAATCGAAGGAGACACAGATTTACCACGTTCGAGCCATTTCCCTTATAATGCACAAGGACAGGCTATATCCCTACTATATTTAAAAACTATATATTTATAAGTATTTTAAAATTATCTTTAACAAGAATATGTTTACCCAGTTATTAATTCCTGTTATTTGGGTGTCAGTGCCGATTATATTCTATCATCATGAGATTTTAATTTCGGAAACAGTTTCTCGAGTAAGTGCTAAATTGATGTCTAAATTAACAACGCACTAGCAATTAGTTCCCTCGTAGGTTCGATTATCACTTCAGACGAAGATATACACAGGGTATTAACACATTTTTAGAACAAATTCAGGGCTATTTAATTAATGTTTAAAATGTAAAGACTACTTTTTTAAATGCTGGATCAGATAGCCGTTTTTCGGGACTATAAGTCTGCATCGGGATTTCTATGACAGAAGAGCTTTTCATAAAATTTTCAGGGTTATTTCTTTCCATTCCTCTTCCACTACTTTCCAGAGTCCATCTATCGTGGTGGTTTGTGTTTTGAAAGAGCTCTTTTTAACAGACCAAATCACAATAGCCCATAGGTGAAACATTTGGGAATTTCGCAGGAATAAGTTGAAAAGGTATATATGCAATACTTGTATTAGTCTTCATTTTTTCAAGGAATGCAGTGGTAGTTTTCGAAGTATGACTTGATGAAGTTTACCTTGATGAAGTTTCACTCGTTGAAAGTCATTGGGATAAAAAAGTGGAATTTCTTCTGTAAATATTGGGCGTAAAACCTTCTCCTGATAGTATGAGATGAGCTGATTTTAACATTTTTTCCCACCTTTCTTATTTTTAATTTTCCATTGTAGGAGAAACCTGCGACAATCATAAACCCCTTACTGAAACTTTCTTTACATTGACGTTACAGGTTTCTACATTTTTTCTCGTCGTTTTCTAAAGTAAATAGACCTTTTTTTGTTTCAGTCATTTAGGTAAACCCATGCTTCATCAAGGGTCACAATGTGTTTTCATTTATCTATTGCTAAATGGTTTTCATACAGGATTCTACAAAATATTTTGCGTTGAGCCACATGTCTTGGCAAAAGCTAGTAAACATTATTTATTTAAGCGCTTTTAAATTGTAAATCTTGGTTTATTATTTTATTTATTGTTGATACAGATGTATCTAATGACCTTGCATTTGATTTTTGTGTAGGGGAATTTTCTCTTGTTACCAGCGATTTCACTTTAGAAACATTTGAAACAGTGCGTATCTTTTTCGGATATTCGTTTGGTGTCTTCTTTCCAAGTATAGAAATAACGACGGTTTTTACGATCCGATTAATAATGTTGCTTATTTTGCACTTAGAAATTTTAATACCATGCATTTCACAACGTTTTTGAATCCTGGAATAAGAATATTTCTTTCCGGAAAGTGCAAAAACTTATCCTTCAATCCACAAATTGTTTAGATGCGACATTTTGAGAAAAGAATAAAATTAAAAGTAGCAGACGACATTTCTCATTTCAAATAATAAGCTGTTGCTAAAAATTTCTATTCTAAAACATTAACTTTTTTTAATTCTTTAGTGAAATCGTTCTAAAAATGTTTTAATACCCTTTGTACATTATTATTTTGCGTTTTTTTAAAACCGTAGATCCAACTCAAAATCTCATGAGCAAGAAAATGGTTGTTACCTGACAAACAAAACCAGAACTTTTTTACCATGTTCTTGTATACTTGAATGGGAAAACTATAAATAACTTCTCAGACAATCTGCATTGAAGTTGAAAGAAATAGTCTTCATTTATAATACCTGTTCAAGACACCAAAAATAATAAAAAATCTTAAACTTTTTAAATAAAAATTAATTAAATTTTTTAACTTTAATTCAATTTTTTGCTTTAACTTTAAAATATATGAGCATCCTAAGCAAAATATAAAAAACAATGCAAACATTGATTATCCTTTACTAAAATTAGAAAAACAATTTTCATTAAATAAGGTAACTAATTCTATAAGTACTATTGAGTGGAATGTAGATACGAATATCTTTTATTTTTCATTATTTTTGTAAACAGGAGTATATTTTCCTTTTCTTAAATTGTTCATCGAACAGTAAATTAAGAGAAAAATAGATTTTCATACAGCGAGTAAAAAGATATGCATACAAATGGTTATTTTTAAAATATGTTAATGGAATTTTCGTAAAAAAAAAAAAAAAAAAAAAAAAAAAAGAAAGAAGAAGTTTTTTTTTTAGTTTACAAAATTAACAAATATAAAAAGTATTTGTCAATTTCAACTATTATAAAAATGATTTTAATTTTTAAGAAGTGCTGCCATTTCCATTTCGGTATTTGTAGATAATTTTCCATTTTCTTATATTTTTATCTAGGTACTTTGTATTCTTATCAAGAAACCAGTGTTTAGGTATTTTAGCACGCGCGGGATAAATGCAACCATGGTGACTGTATTTCAAACTTTTTACTGGCCAGGAAACTGTGAATTAGATGCAGAAGACATTAAATTATCATAAAAGAAATTCTTAGAAGAGAAGCTGATATATTTTTAGTAACATTTCTTCGTAAACTTTCAATAAAAGTATAAACAAATGAGGTTTCCTAACTTTGAATTAAAATTTTATTTAGAAATTTGTTTAATTTAGTAATAAAGAAAAATAACTTGCTTTTTAAAATAAAGAAAAATAACTTGCTTTTTAAAAATTAAAAGTTAAATTGTATTACTACGAAGAACGAATAAACTGAAAAAACTATGTGGGAAAAATAGAAAAAAATTTTAATACGTAAAATAAATTTTAGTTTCCTTAAATATCATTTATTAAAATCTTTATTTTTTCAAGCATCCTGTTGTTACCCAAGGATAAATTCGTAACACTCAAAAGAATTGAAAAAAGGTAAAACTTTCAGATTTAATAAAATACAAAACATTACTCATATTATTAAACTACAAACGAAGTAGAAATTTGTAAATTCCAGTTCCATTTAAAGAAAAATGCTAAATATTCTGAAATTTTATTTAAAGCGATACGAAAATAAATGTAAGCTCAACATATACAGGGCACAAATAATTGCAGATACTCCTTACTTTCACTTTATAAATCCTACTTTTAATTGAAATAACACATTAAGTAGAAGTGCAAAAGTAATTTTATTCTGAGATATATAACAAAAGATTTAATTAATAGTAAAAATAAAGAAAATTCAACGACAAAATTCTAAAAGAAAAATTTCCAGAAACATTTCAAATAAACATAAGCAGATTTCTACCTAAAAAAGTTGAGGATATACCAATGAAATTTTTGATATATATCACATACAAAGACAGTGTCAATATTTGGTGGCATGTCCTTAGGATTTTATAATGTCCTAGAAACGTCTTGGTTCAGATTCGCCCGATTTTTTGGTGGTATCTGGAGATATTTTATCCCATTCTTCTTGTAACACTTGCTTTAAATGGGTTTTGTTTCCAATTTGGTGTTTCGGGACAAATGTTTCGAGTGTGGCCCACATAATTTCTATGACATTGATGTCAGGGGACTGTGGTAATGTGTACAATTGCTGTTTACAATGAAAAATACACCACATTTTGACATTACGTACCGTATGTTTTGGGTCATCATCGTGCTGGAATATAAAATTTCCAGCTAAACCCAATTTCTTTACACTTTCTTTAAGATTGTTGTGGAGTATATCTATATAAAGCCTGTGGTCCATTATGCCATCTATAAAAACTAAATATCCTACTTCATTTGAAGCCATACAACCCCAAACCACCACGATGTTTACTGTAGAACGTAAATTTTTTAGATCCAAAGCGGTGTTCGGCTTTTTCCAATGCTCCGACGACCATTTCTTCCAAAAATGTTGAATTTACTTTCATCACTAAATATAACTTTCTTTCAAAATTTATCTGTCTTCAATTGATGTGTTTTTGTAAACTTCAAATGCTCTTCTTGATTTTGTAAGCTTATAAATGGTTTCTTTTGAGCTACTCGACTGTTATATCCAGCATGTCTAATCACATTTCTCATAATTTCAGTACTTACACTTCTGCCCATTATTTGAGAAGTTTCTGCAGCTAGTTTAACTACACTTAGTTTAGAATCAATATTGATATCTTTCAAAATTTTTCCTCCCCCTTCCACTTTTACTTTAAATTCATCCATCACTTTTAAATCTTCCAATGATTTTCTGGACACACGAGTGGCTTCTACCGACAATTTCAGCTATTTCATGATAAGATTTTGCTTTCTTAAATAACCTTAATATAAATTTTCTTACATCAATACTGGTCTCTCTCCGAGGAGTCATTTTCCATTTAAATTTGCGATTTTAAACTCACAGAACCAACTTCAAAAAACAAAAATAACAGTAGAAAAAGTTTAAGATAACATTGCCCAAACTTATCGATTATTATAGTAGCAAGCAGAATAAAAATTTAGTGGTAGTTAAACAAACATTTCATTGGTGTATCCTCAATTTTTCGAGGTAGAAATCTGCTTATGCTTATTTGAAACGCCTCTGAAAAATTTTATTGTAGAATTTTGTCATTGATTTTTCTTTATTTTTACTGCCTATAAGCGTTTTGTTATGTCTAAGAATAAAATTACATTTGCACTTCTAGTTCATGTGTTATTTCGATTGAAAGTAGGATTTATAAAGTAAAAGTAAGGTGTACCTTCAATTGTTTATGCCACTGCATACATAGTTAATAGGATAGATAAATAGTCGTATTAAAAATTGGCTTCTGAAGTTTATATATAATTTATATCAATTTGGACAAAAAATTATGAATTTAATATAAACAAGTTATGTGTGTTTGAGAACTGAATAAACTATAACTCCAAACAAAATTTTGTAGTTCTTAACTAATAAGTGTGTGTGTAAATATAGTTTTACTTCCCAAATTTGAAAATTCAATTTGTTGTAAAGTTAAAGTTGCTGGAAATAATGGAGCCTTAAGCAATTTAGTTTAACTATATAGTTAGTGGATTTACATCTAACTTTTTTCTGTTATTATTTTGTAATTCCTTCAAGACTTTTCGTTTTGAAATTAAAATGTTAAAATGAATTGTATTGAAAGATAGTATCTTAAGTTAGACTTAAATATTTTACATTTTTCAAAAATGTAAAAATATAATTTTATTCAATGTGGGATTTTTTTGAAGACAGTTTTATAACGTCTGTAATAATTATAATAAACGTATGTAATAATTAAACGTATGTAATAATTAAATTTAATTATAATTTCATAGAATTATAGAATCATAGATAATTAGATATTTTAACCTATTTTAAATATGTATTAAATATCTTTCATTAAATATTTTATAAGTAAGTTACTTTAGAAATAATGCTTTTAGATTATTAAACAAAGCAGATATAAGCTTATATTTTATTAATTTTTACATTTACAATAAATTTATACAATCTTATTAAAACAATGTCGATATCTGCAAATTTAATCATAAAAAATATGAAATGAAAGAATACCCTTAAAAAAATGAGTAGACATTAATAAGAGCAATTATTAAACTTTAGATTAAGGGCTGGGAATCATTTAAATAGGGATATTTATACTGACATAGAATAAAATGAAATAATTTATCATAAAACTAATTTTAGTACACATAGATAATAACGAAATTATTCAAATTAGTATGAGATTATAAGATTATTCAAAAATCAAATATTTTTGAACATCCAAATAGACTTTAAAGTGAATCACTTTGTTCATTTTGAAGGCATCATCTGGCTATCGAGTTACACTTTATAATATTCGTTTCTTTTAATACTTGATTGAATGTGAAAATACAAGAACGTCGGCAATAGATAATGATAGCAATTCAGTGATTTACTTCATTTGAGTCTATTCAATGATTTTAAACTATTAGTAATATATTTTTTTTATCAAAAAAGTATGGCAGCAACCAAAATCTTTGAAAGGTTATATTTTTGTCTCGTAGTTATACAATATGCAAATCAATAGAAATTATATATTTTTAATGAATATTTAATATTGAATATTATAT
>JAPDSC010004880.1:31949-52288 GCA_026290005.1 Latrodectus geometricus | reverse complement strand
TATTTCAAAGCTATTTAATAAGCACAAAAATATTTTTGATTATCTTAATATGAATTTTATTTCTATATATTCTTTGGAGCTTTCAGAGTGAAGTTAAGTAAAATCGTGTATATAGGAATAAGAAATTCATATTTTTTAAAAGCTCACAATGAATTTATTTGATATTAACATTAAAGGTAACAATGAGCTTTAAGAAATTTTTGAATTCGGTGAAATGTCTTTGCCCTTATAAAATTTAAAATTGTCCTAATAAAATTTTTGCCCTTATAAATGTTAAGCCCTCATAAAATTTCCTTAGAATAATTAATGATACAAATATAAACTATTATCACCAACCTTATTTTCGTACAACAAATAGCAATATTTATCAGTTTAAACATTAATTTTCTTTTACAGAGTATAATTCATTCACAATCTGCCACGTGCTTTTTTCCAATGACTGATGAAGTAGAAGCCAAATTTTTTCATCTTTCAACATATACATGTTTGGAAAAAAGAATTTAGTACATCTTGAGAAAAACACGAGACAGAATTCTTTTTATTCAGTTATACACCTTTGCTGACTCAGCATTTCTTTCCCTTCCAACCATGGAAGCTTTTTGGAGAAGATCTCCATTTTTTCTTTTTTCGCTCAAACACCTCTTTCATTGTAACTTTTTTCACTGTGAAATAACTTGTTTGCTGAAAATCTCCTATTTCAGACCCTCAAAAAACGAGTGATAATGAAACCAGACAATATTGGATAAAGAAATCACACGAGTGAAAGTGGGGTTGCCTCTATCTACAAAAAAATTCTATTTGAATCAGAATTTTTGAAACCCGAATAATTTTGTGTTCCATTTTTAAGTTAAAATTATAATCTTATTTTTAATTAATGCTAGATTATAAAGGTACAGTATATAAAATAAATTTTAATTATTAAAACACGAATACCATGAGGGAATATATTTGAGCATTTTCATGTTCCTAGTGGCAATATTTATTCTATATGAGAATAACATTGGTTGAGTGAAGCAGAATTTCAGTATTTAATTTCGAATAGTACTTGAGTACCAAATGAACACACAATCAGAAAGACTTGGGTGTTAAAAGAAAATCTGAATGGACATGAAAATCTCATTTTTCCCTTCATGGAAATGGATTTTAAGAAATACAATTTTCAACAATAAATAATTTATTATATGTTATAATAAAATTAAAAAATTTAAACATATAAACCAAACTTTTAAATATTGAATACTATATGCTGCATTTATTTAAATGAATGTGCAAAATTTGACCAAGAATCTTTTTATTTGTTAAAACTATCAAAATATATTTAAATATTTTATGTTTTGAACTTCCAGTTTTTTCTATAAGTTTAGTTTTAACAGTTTCTACCTGCTTAAAATACAAGATATGAGAAATTCGACCTTTGATTACATATTAAGAATATTATAATTAAAAGGATAATTAAGGTTACATATATACGAATATCATTCATTTTATTTCCGATTTCTTTACAATTGTAATTGCCTTTTTGCTAGATACATTGTTATATATATTTTTAAGAAATCTTGTTTTTTAGATTTCAGCTTGCTTTCGAATTTATCTTCTAAGCAAAAAACACAAGATAATTTTCACAGTTTTCATTATTTAGAAGATAACTGTTGTTAGCATTCCATTCTTTAGATATATATCAGACAGGCGCCAATACATTCTTGTGTAGTCCTCAATCAATATCTGCAATATTATTTTCCTTTTGAAGTACAAAATCGTGAATTTAAGTTCACTAAAGTTTTCTAAATATATGTTTTCATTCGTTTCTGATAATTTACTTTCTTTGTTTGTCATTTTCTTATCTTTTGCCAACATATTTTATGCTATGTTCAACATTTCTTAAAATTTTTGAATGAACTGGTTACACTCCTTACGCACTAAGCGATAGAAATGTAGATGTTTCGATACTTGATTCATTTTTTGGAGTGAAGACAGTTGTGTCGAAAGAGTTTGAGCACGTTAAAAGATCTTTCGAGTACGATTTTTTTGATAAAGCGTGATGTGGAAAGAAGAGAGAACATCTTTGATATCAATGCCTTCACATTTAACTGCGATTCAAAATGATAAGGTGATTATATATTTTTACTGGTTACAGTGAATATAAATAAATAATTTGAGGAGGGCTCACATGACGCATATCTCAATAATAGGGATGGTCTTCTCAGAGCAATATGACCTAGATTCAGAGCGATATTGAATAAACATTCACATATTGTAAAGTAAACATAAAAGATTGCAAAATATTAAGAAATACAAGAATCAAAAATTTTAGGTAAACTATAATATATTTCATCATCATTATCAAAGTGTTACAACTTTTCGAAAGCTTTAACTGCCTTTAAAAATTTTACCATTGCCTTTTGTTGGTCTTTTGTTTATAATTTAAGCTTCCAAGCATTTTCAAATTCTCTTCCCCTTATTCTTTCTATTTAGCTTTTTCTAGTATTTTACCAACTTAAGTTTGGATCTAATAGTTTTTTTTCAAAATTTTTCCAGTCTATCCTCTGTCCATTTTGCCTCTTGCATACTTTCCTGAAATATTTTCCTTCTGAATCAAACCACTCGAAAATTTAATAGAAAACCAATTTATTTACCACCCTTAGATGATGGTAAAAATAACAAAACTGCGTACTCAGAAAAGGACAAAGTAGAAATAATAGCTGATAGTTTGGAAAATCAATTTAAAAACAGCATGGCCGGAAATAATTTAACTAACAATGGGTTTGCTGAAATTGTAAAAAAATTTAATTTAAATAATAGGGAAGAAAGTACAGAAGCACAGTGGTCCGTATCAAATAATAAATTCAATGAAAAAATTTAAAACAAAAAAAGCGCCTGGAAAAGACTAATAATAATATGGTTAAAAATCTAACTTTATAATTTATAGTTCAATTAACTTTCATTATAAATGCAATACTTAACTTAAAACAATTCTCAACAAACTGGAAACTAAGAAGTTAGACCACTAACAAAACCAAGAAAAAATCTAAATAAAGCTGACAGTTATAGACCAATAAGTTTATTATCCTCCTTAAGCAAAATTGCAGAGGACGTAATACTGGATAGAATGAGATAATTTTGTAACCTTAATAAAATACTCAAACCAGAGTGATTCGGGTTCCAACCCAAGCTCTCCGCAGTACACCAATTATTAAGAAATACTGAAAACACATCCATGAAGGTTTTAAAATTAGGGAAAATACAGAACCAGTTTTCCTAGATATCGCAAAAGCGTTTGATAAAGTATGGATTAACGGTTTAATTTATAAACTAATTTTCTTAAAATTCCCAAGTAACTTAATTAAATTAATTCAAACCTACTTAAGCAATAGAAAATTTCAAGTAAGATATAAAGATACCTTTTCAGAAATCACGAGCATTTTTAAACTAGGACCCATGTTACTTTTGTTATTTATAAATGACATCCCAGAACAAGCGATTACAGTGTTAGCTCTTTTTGCAGACGATACAACAATATTGACTAAAAATAAAAATAAAAAATTAATTGTAAGTACATTAAATGAACATTTAAGGAAATTTAGTATATGGTTTAATGCATGGAAAATAGAACTAAACGTAGGAAAAACACAAGCAATAGTTTTCTCTAACGGAATTAAGATGCAGAATAACAATATTAAAATTAATAATCAAATCTAAAACATTAAAATCAAAAATTAAAATCTTGGTCTAAAGAAATAGAATAACAAGGATTAACATTAGATAAAAAAATTAACATTCAAATCCCACTTTGAAAAAATAATTAAAAAATTTAGGGCAGCGAAAGCAGTTTTTTTACCCAATGTTAGGATATAAATCAGAATTAAATTTCAAAAATACTTTTATACAGATCAATGTTGCGTACTGTGGTCAGCTGTGCCTTCCAAATTTTTGGAGGAGCAGCTGGCAGTCATATTAAAAAGCTCCAAACCCTCCAAAATAAAACTTTGAGGTTAATATCTAAGTGACCATGGTACTTCAGAAATGAAGCTATCATGCATGACCTTCACTTCTTTCAAATTAGCTCAAAGTTTTACAGCAACCTTCATGAAATAGAAAACGAAAAAATAGCCGAGATTGCATTTTATAACGTTTCCAATGCAGGCAACAAAAACAGACAGATTGGAAACCCACACCTAGAGGATACAACACTAACCAACTCGCTGAGATGAGTAAGACACGAACATCTGGTCGTATAATCATATTTTAAAGAATTTTATTTTATAAATTTAATATTTTTGCTTTCTTTTTTTCCCTCCTCATTTCCTCCTTCTATCAAATTAGGTATAAAATAACCATGACTAATAAATTTTTGCTATTCAGATTTGTTAATCATTTGTTATTAGTAGTTTTTCAGGTATACTTATCTACAGGAGATTGAACTTTTGTTATGGAGCTCCGCAAAACTAAACACCTTTTAAATCTTCTTAAAATCTAAATTCTATGTCCCAGATTTATATAGTATAACTTGTCGAATTATCACCTTATAAGAAAAAGTTTGGGTTTAATTTCTACGCATTTTAATTCAAGAATTTTGCAGAACAAAATTACTCATCTTAAACAAAATTTCTTTCTGTAATTTCTAACTTAATTTCATTAGATTATGTTATTGATCCTAAATAACCCAATTCCTTAACTTTTTAATTGCAATTCCCTTCCCATTCAACATGTGTCTTATATTTAGAAATGTCCCTTTATTTCGTGAATTCATCTTATACTTTATTTTTGTAACATTCACATTTAAGTCAATTTTTCTAGAGAAAAGAACAGTTTGTGGGGAAATCCCATTATTGTCTACAGATGGCAGCACCTGCTTACCGATTCGAACTGTTCAGAACCGGCTGAAGAGACACTAGTTGTACTCACTCGCTCGCGCGCCCGCTGCACACAGATCTTATCTCTTGCTAACTTTATCTCTATTAAAATAACTACGTGTGAATTAAATTATTTGTTAAACTTATGTTTGCCTAATTAGTCAGTGATTTAATTATATTTTTTATCTTCCCCATCTCTGCAATGAGTGGAGGATAAAGCGATAATGAAGATGGTGACTACCTCAATACCTATCAATAAGTTCCTCCTCGATAGATTGGGCAGAGTTAATGTAATTAATCTTATTTTCTTGGGAAATTCAATATTTTTAAAATCATAAGTAACACTCTCATAACTCTATTTAAAATCAATACATAGTTGTTAAATATGAAATTCTTAATTGTTTTTAAATATTATTTTCAAGGAGAAAACCTGATCAATTATAGACCGGTATTTTCTTCACTTACCATTTTTCCACATTTTTTCTAGCCGAACAGTAAGCAATTCTGTGAAAATTTTATATAAACAACATTTAAAAAGAAAATTCTAATGGTAATTATTATAGTCATTTCCTTTTCAGGATTCGGAAAAATGATAGTTATTTCTAAATTCTCCGACATTATTAGTTATTCCAAATTTTTCTCCACGACAGATTTTCTTTATAAGAATATTATTTGATTGTTCCCGGGAAAATGTTATCATCATTTGGAGATTTGCAAGTGCTTAAATGTTTATGGTACTGACATGTTCTTTTGACTGGAAATTTCATATCTTCGAATCTTCCTGCAAATTCAATCCAAAACCATTTTCTGCAGTTATTATTTTAAATACTTCCTTCGCATTATTGGCTTATAACTGCCTGATGACTCTTAATGTATTCTCCGTCCTTTTATCTAACAATGTTAGTTATGTGCCACAGTCAGTTTCTTACTTTTTGATTTTTTAGAAAAAACTCAAGAATCATGTCTTTCAAGTTGTTCATTAGCATATTTAGATTACAAAATTCCTATTGTATAATGCTATTAAATACACTTACACATAATAAATTTAATGTTACATACATATGAAAAGATATCTGACTTAAAAATATTTATCTCTCTTATTGTATATATATACATAAATTTAATTTGAATCCATAATTTTATACAACACATTTGTTCCTATTGAGAGGCCGATGGATGCGAAAAAGCACAAAAAACGCGATGTATCTTTTCGTAATAACGAAAATGTATGAGCTATTTCTATATACTGATTAAACATTCAGCAAGAAAAAATAGAGAATCTTCTTATATTTCTGCCAAATTATTCAAAACACTCTTGAACTAATATGAACTTTTTATTTGGGCAAAATAGTCTAAGTAAACTTTGATATTACATTTTCATCGGGTTTCTGATTGAAAAGAATTTTCTTGTAATATGAATCAAATATTTGTTTTATCTCCATATTAGATTATTATATCTCCATATTAGATATTTATTTTTCTACCTAAAACGTACATTAAAAGTGATTATGAAATATATACTTTTGACACACACATACACATGTAAGATATTCTTGTTATTATCCGTCGACATTATACATTTGTTTATTTTATTACACTTTGCTTATGGTTTCAGTCACTAAACATTGTAAACAACTTAAATTTTTTTAACTATAATCCATTCTAAGGACAGAAAACTATGTAACATATTCCTTTCAAAAATTCCATATTACAACAATATGACATATTAACTAGCTAAAATTCTTGGGTTCTGTCTAGAAGACAATTATCAGTTGGGTCAGAACCGAACCCATTACTTTCCATTCGCAAGAAGAAAATTGTTCATAACTAGGTCTTTCTTTGCAATATTTGGTTAGTTTTAATTCAATTTATTGTTACAAGCTTTCATTTATTATTTATAATTTATAATGCGTTTTTTTTAAAACTTATAAGCGTTTCACAAATATATCAAAATAATAATTATGTTATTCATCTTATTTAAATATTAAAAACAACATTGACTTACAAAATAATATTAGCTGATAATGTTAAATAGTATTATTTACGAAGTTAAACGAAAAAATATACATTAACTAGTTTCCAAACAATAAATTATTAACTTATCAGGTTATTTAAAAATTAGTCAATGTTTGCATAAAAATGTAAATTCAATAATCTTTTTTGAACAAAATGATGAGTACAGGTATTTAATTTTTATTGTGTGTGTATTTTAAAATTGAAAACTATTTAAAAATCAATTTAATCAAAAAATAATAGAGACAACCTGAAATTGTTTGTTTATTTAATAGCACTTAGATGTCACTACTGTTTATACTTTATTCATTTCATTTTATTTTTCATAACAATCATCGTCTGGTTTTGTCATGAAAGAACACATTTTTATAATCCACATCGTTTTAAAATTTATTTTCAGTAATACAATCGGCTTTTATATTACTTTATGTTTAAATGGAAGAATAAAACATATTAATTATGTTTTATTCTTCCATTTTGTTATATTTTAAATTTGCATAAACTCCCAATATATTTATGGGATATACAATTAAAATAATTAGGTTATGAGCTAATATTTAAAAAGAAATACCATATTATTTTGTAAATTTTCTTTATTAAATAATTTCTCTTCTATTTCTTGCTTCTGAGTATTTTAGAGGAATTTATTTTATTGCTTTTAGTTATATTTTATTGATATTTTATTATAAATAAAAATTTTAAACTGCAGATGGTAAACGAAAGTTAACGCTATTTATAAAAAGTCATTCCAATTTTCACATAATTTGAAAAATATTGTCTTAGAATAGAACTTCTATTATACTCTCTATGAAAATAAGAATGTGATTATATTATTTCAACAATATATATTCCGAAAGAAGTATACATATACATCCTTAAAAAATGTATAGGAAGTCTCTTATATTCGAATTTTTGCGAGTTTTCATTTCTTCATTCAAATAAGAAACTACATTTGTTTTCAAGTGGTTGGAATTGACAGTTTCATGCAATTCGATCTGCTTTTTTAGTCCTGGAAAAGGAATTTCTAATGCACTGCTGGCCACCCAAATGGCAACACCAAGAAAGACAAGAGATATCAGAACAAAATTTATTTTGTCGATAACATGTTGTCCAGGTATCAAATGATTAAATTTATAGACTTGTGTGAAATGTGGTTTTTGCCAAAATCAGTAGCCAGAGAAGCCGCCATTGCTGGAGATCACCGCTTCCACATGACTCTGCATTGATTCAAGGAGACTTTAGATGTGTTCTTAGAGTAAAGCAGAGCTTCGACACATTGCCAAATCTGGTGTGGTAGCTGCGGATATAATCTGGGTCAATCGTTGAGTAACCATGGACCATATGTTATCTATCGGCGTAAGATCCGGAGAGCGAACCAGCCACGGAAGCAATTCAATCTGGTGGTTGACGAAGAACTCTTCTATAATTCGTGACAAGTGGGGTCGCTCATTATCCTGTTGAAATAGGGCTGTGGAAAAGCCCTGAAAATGAAGATGGACAATTGACTCCAACACCTTGGAGATGAAGCGTTGGCTGCTTAAGGTATGGGCAATGAGTACTAGAAAAGTGCGAGAATGATATGAAAACCTTCCTAATAACTAAATTAATTATTGAAATAATGTGAATATTTATGAAATAAATTATATTTACATCGCGAAATTCACCTAAATTGTTAGTTAGATAAAACGCAATATTTTTTCATCTGATTTTTCACGTACGTCAACGAACTTATTAATTAGGAATGATTTTCTTAAACATTTATTTTAGACTATTTTGGTTTGTCTTCTCTTATGCTCTCACTTTTATTCTGCTACAATTCCAAATTTTGATGAATATCTCATCAAAAATTTAAGCTACGATACATAAATTTGAATGCTTATTTTGTGGAATACTTTTCTGGCACATTTTCCTTGATACATTCTCATATATTAAATTATTTTTAGAAAATTTTGAAACTAGTATGGAATACTTATGGGAATAATTGAATATAATCTTTCACTAGTATTTGTACTCTTTTAGAATTTTCAGTTCATCAATTACAAGTTTTTTTTTAACATCTTCTTTTCGAACAAAATAATCTTGCCATTTTTTTACTTTTCATTTTCTGCTTTTAATTTCCTGTCTTAATATTATTGAGTGTAATTTTATATCATATATATAAAAATAAACTACAACTTTAACTACAAAGTTTTTATAGTATTTCTGCTCCCCACAAACAAAATAAAGAAAATTATTTTGGTCAGCGAAAGATTTTATTTTTGTAAATAGTGTTTAAGTAGAAATAACTATTTTACTTGAAATTCAATTCTCATAAGCCGATGGTAAATAAGAATTAAGATTCTGTACCTGTATGTTTTTTTTCTAACATTGGAAATAGGATATCAAAAACACTCTAAGAAATACAATATTTTGCCAATGTGATTATTTTCAATAACAGCCTAAAAAAACAGAATGGAATTTAATATTTCCTCATTAGTTGCAACTAAAAATTGGATTTCTGCGTTTTCTATATAAATCTAATTTTCTTACTATTTTGTACGAAAGAAGTCAGAAATAATATCGTATTATATGTGGTCATATTTCGAGAATTATCCTTATAGGTATTTATAATTTATAGATCTATAAATTTTTATGTCCTTGTTTCGCGGAAAAATTATGTGCAGTGACTTTTTAACTTAATGTGTGTGTGAAGGATTTCTTCTTTATATATAGTTCAAAGAAAATCTGTATTTTTGTTAAAAGTAAAAATGACATTGAATTTAGATATTTTCAAATCATGTTTGTTATTTAGAGTGGATAGTAGGTTTGAACTTCGTGTCCATTAATGATTAATACGCCAACGCAGGAAGGTGAATAATTGAGACATTGGAAAAGAAAAATATTAACGCATGTTGTGATGGGCATGTTCTTTAGACACAAATTTCATACAAGAATTCTCTTCTTAGAGCGTATTCGACAAATCTTTTACTTCTCGAATCATGCAACAAATCACCAGATCAAAATCGTGTGAGAGATGAATGGAGCAAAAGCTTCTTTAAAGTTCATAGTGGCTCTAGGTTAAGCTCTAGTACTAGGTAGTACTAGTACTATGACTCTAGTTCTAGGACCATTTTCTTTGACGTAAAAGTTCCCAGATTTGATCACAGTCACAATCCTACAAAAGGAGACTGTTTTTGCCCTTCGAGATGCATGTCTTTCGAAGTGAGGGTTTGGAAGGTTTCGTGGTTTCCTTCTCTGCGTGACACATGAATGTGGTCCAGTATCTATGAAAAAGTTCTCTCGGAAGAATTTCGACGTGGGTTTTCAAATATATTTCAAATGCTTTTTGGACGCAAGGAAACACAATGCCAAAGTTCCCTTTAAATTAGACGCCATATGTGGTTTAAATTCTTGTTTCAAAAAAATTTAATGAAAAAAATGGTTTAATTCTTGTTTTTGAGAAAAGTATGCATAACAGATGCCAAGAAGACACCAATTCCTGTAGAAATCAAACATGTCGCTGAAATTGTATCCTCAAGTATGTCGACAAGTACGAGTACACTTGGGCCGTGTTTAGTACGAGTACCGTGGTCTAGTTGTAGGTCAATAATCTTCAGAGTGAAAGATCACGGATTCGAACCTATACACTGTTAAAAGTAGGGAGATTTATGTTGCACTTTTCTCTCCTGCATGCGTGTCTGTTGGACATTTCCGGGTTTCTTCCCTTGCGACTAGCGAATACAGCCCCCATATGTTAAAAGCTTTCCAGAAGGCATATTTTATGGTGCTTTAAGACAGCCTTAGGTTAATAAGCTGTCTACATGGAGCCAAAGAACGTTTTTCATCACTGAGTCAAGTTGTCCCACTACACCTTTTTCCCTTTTTTTATTGTTAGGATGTATATTAATTTTATACTAAAAGGGATTCTTATAAACATATTATTTTTTCCATGATTCCATTCAGGCAGTGTCTAGTATAAATTATTTTACAAAATGCCTTTGCTCTTTTACAACTGCCAAGCAGCGAAATTTTCTTATTCAAAATGGTAGCCAAGTCAAGAAATAGTCAAACTAGTAGCCAAGTGCTAATATTCAGGCCTTCTTTTTAGAGATAAATAAAAGTTTGTGGATTCAACTCCTACCTCGGGTGTGGATATCTCTAATGACTCGGAATATGCCAAAGGCATTGTTAAGTGTAATTGTGAAATTACCAACTACACCATTTATTTTACTGTAAAACTTTTAATGGAAATTTGATATTAAAGATCATTATTTTTCATTTGTGCTAAGTGAAATTCATTATATTCAAATTAATGACGTAATGAAAAAAGTCACGTAATGAAAGGTTTTCACATTTTAAAAGTATTTTCGATTATATTTTATATTTATTAAATTAGTCAAAAAGGAGTGAGAATTAAATACATACATACATACCGCAGTGCCCCGGACTGTACCTTCAACTTATACTTTAATCTCAAATGACGATGTCACCCTCCTCTCCACATCCACTCCACAGCAATTGAAATCGTCTGGATGTTACAACTCTTCCCCAACTCACGGAGCAACCCAGTGAGGGAGGGAGAATGTGATCAACCAATCACTGCAAATGATCCATCCCTTTGCTGATCTGAACGAGAAGCCACTGGAGCCCACAAGAGAAAATGTCGGTCCAAGAAAAAGAACCTGATAGGTTTATTGTTATGTCAAAACAATTGTTTTATTCTGTTATAAAATGAAATGCTCGCATACTTCTCAAAATAGTAGAAGTAAATGACTGATTTTTGAACATTGATAGGAACCAGTGAAACATTGTGCTTAAAAATAAAATGGTGACCAAATCCCTGTTTGTACAGGAAAAAAAATTCGGTATATTTCTTATATTAAGTAGAATTTTAAGCGATTCTGACCATTACTAATAACAGATGTAAAAAAATACATATTTTTAAATTCTGTTATTTAAAAAATAGATGAAAGACATATTAATATAATAAAAAATCTGGCTTTATAATCTAACAATCTCTGTTTATTAAGCCCAATTGTTCATATGAAAGGAAATACATTCTACATTTTTATGTTAAAAGGATTCTCACGCGTTTCTCATTTTCTTTTTTTGAATTGTTTTTACTAATCCAGTCACATATTCAATTTCTTTTTTAATGTAAACCGAACTTTTAAAATGCAGATGGCGGAAGGAAGCTGTCAACTTACGAAAATCTTTCTCCTTAACTCAATTTAAAAATTGCTGTTACAGAACATTTGCGCCTTTGAAGTACCACCATAAAAGCTAATGCTAACCATTTCAGCAATGTATCTTCCTGCTAATATAAAATATATCCGTAAAAGTTGCGAGAAAAGCTTTTACATATTCACATTTTTGTGAGTTTTCCTTTCCTTTTAGATAAGGCGAAACTTGAATTTTCTTAGTGAAAATCATCTGCTTTTTTCTGTCTGCATCGTCCACACTTTTTTTTATCCTATGAAATCTAATTTTAGGAATAGGAAACTGAAGATTTTATTTATTTTGCAATATATTCCTCTTAACTAAAAATTCTACTTTAAGAAAAAAATGATTTGATTTTAAATATATAAATGAAAAGTTTTTTTAATGAAAACTAAATTAAGGCGTAATTTTCATTAAAAAAACTTTTCATTTATGCTTTTTTGTATTGCAGTCTTCTGTAAAAAATAAATAAATAAAACGAAAAACAACAAAAAATAAACTTTGTGAATCCTTCTGATTTTATTTTTAAATTTCAGAAAGAAAATTTAAAAATTTTATAGTGATTTCTTAAAAAAAAAAGGAAGAATAGATTTCACAATCAAAATTATATCAAAAACAAAAAACATTTCCCATATAATTACTTCTATATATTTTTTCCCTGCAGTTTTTGTTTTCACTTATGTTTTAAAATAACTGATGATTAAGATACAACTGTCCTGGTGGAAAAGTTGAAGAGCATTGGGCCTGTGGATATGATTTAATGAGATCGTAAGTAGTAAAAGCTTTAAGATTCTCTTTTCAGTGCGGGCTGTAAAGAGAATCATCTCCATAAAATTAGAGTCGCCACTTAGGGTCTTTAGAAGGAGCACTTAGCACTAGATAGAGGAACATTACCTCTCGAAGCTCGCCCACGATATTTGTTAAGTAACTTCTGAGTCTCAAAACGCAAAAATGATTAATTTATTTCTTAGAGCCTGTTTAAATTTATATCTTATTATCTATTTCATAATTTAAGATTTAAAAATTTTTAAATTTATCTTATGATTTAAAGAATAGCATATTTTACATTATATATATATATATATATATATATATATATATATATATATATATATTAATCTAAAAGGTAATGACACTAATTTATATGCGTTGATTGGTATATTTCGATACCATAATTCTTTTTTATTTGTAATTTGCCAAATATAAAACCTAATAAAATCGGCAGTGTATAAATAACTCATAAAGTAACAGAAAAGTATACTGTTATCAGTGTATGAACACTTGGTTTTAAAAAGACTAAATTAATAATTAGAAAATTCATGATAGTTCGAAAAGTGTTGAGTTACATAATTTTAGATGAGTTTTGTCACTGAGATTTATTAATTTTTGATAACATAGCAAAAATAAATTTTAGAGATTTAACATAATGTTTACATTTTTCTGATATCATTAGGAACATAAAATTTGTTAACTTATGAACTATTTTTTTCTTTATTTTTTGATTAAAAGAAACTAAACAGCAAGGATAGTCACTTTAAATACTTTAAGAAGGGTTTTGAAGGAGGTTATTAAAGAGTAATATTCATTGATAATATAAAGAAGTTCTGAGGGCCCCCTGAGGTGCTCCATTGTGTTAAGATTTGAAGAAAGTGTTACTGCATCTCTGAGGCAGACTGGAAAAAGAAGAATTCATCCCAGCTCTTGTGCAGAAGTTCATTTGTTGAGAATTTTCTTCATTCACAATGCAGCCCATATTTATGAAAACGCCTGCTTGACAATAATCTTCAAATATTAGGATCACGCTTTGCCCATCCATTCATTTCAAAGCATTGAACGTCACAAGAACTGACGCTTAAGATAGAAACTGTTTTCAAGCAGCCATAGTTGCTAACTGATAATGTTATAACAGAAATCATTGGAATTCAAAAAGGAGGTAATGAACACCAAGTAGCAAATACCGATCATCTGCAGAAGAGATAAATTTTGACGTATAATGGTCAAGTTTTCAAGAGACTAAACCATCAGCTATTACGAAACGGTCGACACAACTGTTTTGAACACTACTGTTGACATTTCCCAAAGAGGATTATGGCTCTAAATCGGAAATCTGCTGAAATATACATCTAGAATTCCCGTTTAGACTTTGCCCACCTCGAAATGATTTGATATGTCATCATTTATTAACTCTTCATTAGCTGGATTTAAAGTCTATTGCATTTATTATAACATTGGCATGCTTTAGCTTAGAAGTATTGGACGCAACTTTAGAGCATAAGGAACATATTTCAGGAATTTCTTTTTGCCGACTGTTATTTTTCAACTTGGTACGTGGGAACCAGTACAAATAAGACAATCATAACGGTAAAAGGCTGTGTTTTCTCATATTAGCATGAAATTAATTAAATATGAGGAATATAATATTTAAACCTAATATTTCAACATCTTTATTTATTAATAAGTTATGTATTTTAAATTGAAATATCTTATGGGAAGAAAAATATTTTTTAAAAATTAGAAATACTAAAAAATAAAATTGATAGTATAAATAAACACGAAAACTACTCAATTAAAAATAGTATTATCTGAACATTTTATATCTGATTTAAGTATTAATGAAGTACCTTGAAATACTCTTAATTTTTTCACGATAGAAAATATTATCCATTCAAAGTAGGGTTTCTTTCTTTTTTTTTTTTTTAAATATAAATATTTTGTCTGAATTATCTCCTACAACTTCTTTATTCTGTTTTACCCTCAGGTAAACTTTAATGCGTAGGAAAATCCCAAGATAAAGATGATGAAAAGAAAATGCTATCTAATTTACCTTACAATCATTTTAAATCAGTCGAAAAATAATTGTTGTGGATTATTTGTGAACAAAGTAATTTTTCCCATGTATACTAATCTCACGTGTTCCAGTTTTATAGAAATATTCTAAAACTAATATTTATATAAACATATTTTGTTACTATTTAAGCACAGCATTATATTCTCGTACTTTTGCTTTCTATTGTAAGTTTCTTCACTTCAGTAGAAAGATTTAAGCGCAAATAAAAAGAAGTTTTCATCTTTTAGTAAAGGACTTTATTTTCCCTCAAGTAATTCACATTTATAAGGAGAAATAAATAATTCTTTTATTTGAAATTTATTTTTCATAAGTCGATGGAACATGAGAATTAGGGTTTTCTATTCTTTGAACACATCAGAAACATGATATAATAAATTTCTCAATATACCTTCGTTTTAAAATTCATTTTGCCAAAACGAATTTTTTCCGGTAATAATCCGAAAAAGGAGATTTATTTTCTCCATTTTCAACAGAAAACAGTATTAGAGTGTTGCTTCTTCTTGTATACATTCCAAAAAAATATTTCTAATATTTTTAAATTTTTGTTTTAAATTTCGAATATTTTTAAGTTTTTAAGCACTAAGGATTTTTTTTTTAATCAGATATAAATTACTGAACTGAATAGGAAAAATGAATATTTGTGAAAGTTGCCAGGCTTACTATATACATATTAAACAACTGTTTAAAGCTATAGTATCATGTTATTATATAATATTATTTTAAATTAATTAACCAACTTATATGAATTAGTAAAACTAGATTATATATATATATATATATATATATATATATATATATATATATAGGTGTGTAATTCAATTATAATGAAAATATTTATTTAAATAAAACTATCTCATAAGGAGAAATATTTTTAATCTTATAACTTAGTAACATATTAATATTACTAACTTTCAAGGTTTTATTTGAAACTTATTTCTTGTAAGCCAATGGAAAAGAAGCATTAGGATTTTTGAATATAAGAAACACCAACAGGACATCACTGAAAAGTGCATTCCTTTCTATGGCTGTAAAGAAAGAACAAGATTTTCATCTCTTTACTTGCAGATATTAAAAAGTCGTGTTATTTCGACAAAATTACCATTTTAAAGAATAGATCTAATAATAATATAAAAAATTGATATTTTAAAAGCCTTCTTTAAACCAGTGATAAGCATATTTCGTATGAGAGACAGTAATCGAACGCTGTTTTCATAAGCTTCAAGTCGCAGAAGTATTAAATTAAAAGAAATATAAATCACTTCATGGTGTAAATTGCGAAAGACTTTAAGCGAGTACATAGTATAATCTTCCTTGTGGTATCATTCCAAACATATACGTACTTTTAGTGTTGTCCAGACAAAACAAACAACACTTTCCAGCTGAAAACTCAGTAATTTTTGGCAATAGAACGATGGGTATCACCAAACAAAGCAAAACCATTAACATGATAACTTTTAGATAAGAGACCAATGGGGTGCAGCAAAATACCTTACCAGCGGGAGAAGGAAGGTACTGAAAATTGGGATTAGATGCAAAGTGATAGGAGCCGAGTGTTGTTTATCGACGAATCATGATTCAGTTTGAAGTTCATTGTCAATCGTGCTTTGGCGTAAAACAATTTAAACATTCGAAGTAACTTCACATTCATTCTGGAAAGATTATCTTACTGATGAGATGGTACATATATTCTAAATTTAATAAACAGAAGAGATTTTGGTATTAGGGTACCCCCTTCGTTTCGAGAAATATTTGGTGATAAATATTGGCGATAAAATTTATTTTCTGATCATCTTGGTATTTTTAACGCTTTAACAAACGCATGTTTTAGGGTTGTCTATCTTGACGTCAAAAAATAACTAAAAATCAATTAGTACCCTGAAGTAAACTTTACTCGAAATGTTTTCTATATAAACTGAATAAGTTTGAATAAAATTAAATGTAAATTAATTGTTATCACAAAGGTTTTCAGTGAATTTCCTTTCTTCTAAGATCACAGTAATTTGCGATGCTTGTTTATATATTACGCAAAGAAAGGATAATAATTATTTTCATTCATTTTCTTATATTTTGATGATTCATTAAATACTTACAAAGTTTCATAATGTTTTTCCTTTTGTTCAAGTTGTTTTTTATATTTTTTCATTCTGGAATATCAAATACCTCGTTTTTCTTCCGTAGAAACATTTTAAGACTTTAATATTTTTTTCTCGCCAACAACATCTCCAGCTCCATGTTGTTATTCTTTTGGAATTTGTTTATCCTTACTAGCAAAATTATGTTTCAAATAATATTGTTGGCTTCAGTTTTTTAAGAAAATGTGTTTACCAATCAAGATATATTGAATGATCTAGAATAATTTTATGTTTCATAACTATACAAATATATATTTAAGTAGTTTTCAAAAAATGTTTAGTTTTACTTTGACAAATAGAGTTTGTAAGCCACTATAAAAAAGAAAAAGGAAAAGGATTTGAAAATTTATTCATTCTAAGTATGTATAATAAAGGATTTATTTCAAGTTTAGGTGAGAAAAGAAAAAATAGTAACTGTTTATAAATTTTTAAGAAATTTTATCATTACATTTCCTTATCATTATTTTATCATTACATTCCTTACATAATAAATTCTCCTGTCATAATAGTACGTTAAAAATGTACCCAGACAGACACATTTAAAATGCACATAAAATCGATATTATCTGAAAACTTTTATCACATTTTTGATAAGCTACGTAGGTATCTTAACACAGTAAAAAATTTTCTCGCTTTGAAAATACATAACTTTTCATCTGAAAATAAATGTACTTTAGATAAGATAAAAAATATTCACTCAATAAATTTCATAAAATACTTGAAGTAATTTAAAAAATATACATAACATTTTTTTCTTTAAATATTTTTGCAATCAAAATCACACGATGTTTGATAACATCGAAATCTCTCTTATTACAAGAATTAGAAACTTTTTCATTAAACTGTATTGTTAACATACGCCTCCGTTCTTTTCGATAATTTCTACTAAAAATATGTGGATAAATTAATTTTCTATTCAACTAATTTGAATTTCAGAGAGACTTACTAAGCAAATGACAGAGAAAATGACTAACAAGAAAATATTTTTGCAATATATAAAATTCAATAATTTTTATTAAATGTTTACCAGTGAACGTGATATACCTATTCACATAGAACATATGCAATATTCTTCTCCTAAATCTGGAAGATTAATGAGAAACTATTTATCAAGAACTTCAAACGTCAATCTCAAATCTCAATCTTCAATTCTTTCCGCAGATTGCTTAAAATATAGTTTCAGTAAAAATAAGTATTGATATACTACAAACAAATTTTATTATGATTTGCAACCAACTTGTAAGTATGACAAGGGTAACACATTTCATTGTGCAAGATTTTAAATTAAAGTAACGATCAGATACAGAATTAATCTTTTCGCTCGCCTGTTTGCTAATATATAATCAACTGTCTCTACACGAAAGCCGTTGGTATCTTTCGAACCCTTTCATGAGTAAGAAGAGACAAGAAAAAGTTGTCTTTTCTTTCTCATGAAACCTCATTTACCAGAAAACCATCCCAAGATTTTGTATGTTAAGCAATAGCCCTAGGAACGTTGAGATGGAGAGTACCAGATTATTTATAGACCTAATTGTGATTCAAAATTAGAAAGTGGTTGGTCAGTTTAGTATGGTAATTAGTGAGAAAAAGACTTCATGTCAGGTAAATAGTGGATTCCATATCCAGTGAAACGTGAATGTGTCAGCATCTCTCTGAGACAACTTTAAGCCCTTAAACATGATTTAAATTTAGTGACTTCAATTATAGCTTTCAGCAAAACATTTCTAAAACGTCTATTGTTAGAAATAAACTACCAAACCCCTTAATACAAATAATCAATAAGTTTATGAAGTGTGCAGCCAAAAAAGTGCCATATGACAGTCAAACAATCCATTTTAAATGTTTTTGTAATAATTTTCTGCTGTACAAAATAATGTACTAGTATATCAAAGATTCCAGTATTAAGATCAAATTCGGTCAAAATATCTCTATATTTATGCTTACTATATTCATTCTGTGTACAAGTTTAAGTAAAATGTATTTCTAAATAGGATGGCTTATTTATTTAACAAATATATGTGTCTAAAAGATGATCACATTAACTTTTAATGAATGCTAAAAGTCGATTATGTGCACTTAATATACCTCTGATCAATTAAAGCCCACACTCACGCATACAGTAAATTCAATCAGGGACGAAAAAGCGGAAAATTTAAATGAATCTTCCAAAGACACTTTTATAACCTTTTCTAAATCATTCATAAAAACTTAAATATATGAATAATATATAAAAAAAACATAACATAAATAATTTTAGCAGAAAGCCAAGCTTTTAAAAACTCGTAAAGGAGAGCATAACATGCGAAGATTATTGTAAAAGCAGTTCCAAGGAATAAATTGCCTGCTGGGAAGACATTTCATAGATAGTAGACCGTGTTTGTAGCGTGTATAGACAGGTGTGTGTGGAATAGGCACCCCTCGTTATTCAACAGTGACAAGGATTGAACTATATTTTGTGAAGATCTAATCTTTAGACCATGATTTGATGCATTTATGATTTACTCCAAGTTTTAGTAAAGTTTCTTCAACTTATACATAACACTAAAGTTTTTAATATTTTTTATTCACAATTTTGAAACGTAAAAAAAACTCTATATAGGAAAAATCAGTTTCATGAATCCATGCTGAATGAAATATCCAAGCGAACATCGCGATCTTAATAGATATTTATGTATCAAATGAAAGTAATAAAAAATCTCATCAAGTTTATTTTTGAATTTTTTGATATTTTTGACTAACCGGATCTGATATGTGCTCCCAAATATCCAATTAATTCAATGACGTTTTATTTCTTCAGCAGCAAAGAGTTATTCAAGAGTTAATTTTAAGCCATGTGTGTAAGGTTCTTGAAAATAAGAAATATAAGCTGTATCTTTAATTTACTTTTTACATTTTTTTGACAATTTGAAAAATTATCTTGCAAAATACCATCAATCAATCAATTGAATCAGCTTACCGAGATTTCTTGAATTGTAAAAGTAAAACGGAAAATTGTAAATTAACTTCGTTGATGTTATATTGTTGTTCTTCTACTATGATAGATGTTTGGTGAAATCTAATTATATATTGTTTAATTCAAGCATAAAAATTATTACATTTTTAGATTACTTAGAGCAATCACAAAGAGAAACAATTCCAATGGGCTTTGAATTAAAGCATGATGCAAATTTTTTGAGAGAATTTATCACGTGTTTTTCTATAAATGATTAATTTTTGTCCATGTTTAGTATCTTTTTTAATTCATATGTATTGTTGGTCATAAACTCGTCCAGAAATGCAAAAAAAAAAAAAAAAAAA
>JAPDSC010004880.1:0-21720 GCA_026290005.1 Latrodectus geometricus | reverse complement strand
ATCTATCCGTATCCGGAGAGGAGAAATGCAGATTTGCATTTTCTTATCTCAATATTTCAGGCGTGAAAAACGTCACATGTGTGACGTAACTTATCGCCTCTCTTAGAAAGGAGGATACCGGCGATGGCCCGAAAGTGCAAGAAATGTAATCAATTGTACGGTCTTTCACCAACGTTTTTGGTATGTGTTGACATTAACCGGTGAATGTCGACATTCTCTGATTTCGGTCTTTCACGGTAACATATATATATATATATATGTATGTATGTATATATATATATATCCAGAAAACATTTATTTAAAAAGCCCTTAAATCATCGCTTCAGCTTTATTGAACAAATCACTGCTTTTAATAAAAACCGAAACAAATCATATAGTTAGTTAGAGTATTGAATTTCTTGAGATATGGTGTGAAGTTTTTCATGAAGCAATACTCACGTCTAATAAATATCCATTTATGACAACAATACTTTTCAGAATTCGAGTCGTTTATTGTGTTTATCCTAAGGATATTTTCTTCTAGAAGCTTAGAAAGAGAAACTCGATAATTGGTGTCCACTGTTGTTGCAAGCTTTTCTCAACAACAACCAACACTTCTTTTGTGATCGAAATAAAATTTTTTCTTTCTCATTTTTACATCTTAACTTCCTCTTAGTATCAAATCTATTTAGATATGTTTCTTTAAAATTATTTTCTGCTTCGTTGTTTTAGAATTATTTCTTTTAATTTCTCTAAACAATGAAGCTGTTAAAATATTTTCTGTTTATGTTTTAGAATTATTTCCGGCACAGAACCGAAGTACTGTGATTTGTATTTGTATTAGACATTTGAAAAATATTTTTAAATGATGTCATGTATTCAATAAATATTTGTACACATATATTGTGTCATTTTATTTTTCAGATATTTGTTTTACACCTATTAGCTATTTCAAACTGCAGTTTTAAATTTATACACATATATGTCTAGATTTAAAACTACGCAGCTAGTGAAGCTAATAGCGGAGGAAGATGAAGTACTGAAGTTTTTGCAGCATAAGCTTAAACACGTGAAAAGTTAAAAAAATTCTGTGAATTTAGATTTGTGGTAGGATCATGCTCTTTGAAGAGAAAAGTTTCTGGTTCAATTATCACCTTTGCTGAAAAATGGGATATTGATATTGTTTTTCTAATGCTCATCTATTGGAATGGTTACTTTCTTTCCAATATGGAAATAACCATTCCAATATTCCGGGAAATACTATTCCGGAAAACACTCAGTGTGTTCCGGATTTACTACCCTGTGATATATGTGCACGTATCATAACCGTAAAACATTTCCTCGAGGAATTAAAATTTCGATTTAGTAAAACGCCTTTAAATGGTTTATGCTATCCAGATTACTTAAGCTATTAATTATTTTAACACTATTTTTCGAAAATTCCATCTTGAATAAGATGGAAATTTTGAAAGATGCCTTTAAATAGCTTAAGCTATCTCTGTGCATAGCTTACATAGAGCTTAACCAATTTAAAGATACCAGAAGTGCTATATAACGTATCCACTTTAGTTCAAAACCATTCAAAACTGTGGGAAGTATAAAAAATAAAATGCTTTAAATACATTTTCCAATTTATTAGAACTATAAAAATTGCATTTATGTACAAAAATACATGATGAATCGTGGTAAAGTACCTGTTTCTTACCAAAAATATTTTCATTTATTAACATCAATTTACTATCCCAATAATAATAATAAACAAGAACTGATTTTGTTAACTATTTTGGAGTACTCTAATTTGTATTGAAATCCTGATCATTTTCTCTGTACTTTGTAATTATAAAAATTAGTTTCCAAAATTAAAGTAAGAAATGTACTGGGGGCACTCTAAGAAATGTGTTCGGGATAATTGGTTCGGGATTTAGTAAAAAAAATGAAAAAATTCAAAACTTTTTGTAATGTTTTTCAATAAAAGAAAGAAATTATAAATACATTTTTTAAACATTGAAGAAGAGACGTTAAAATACGTAAAATGGAACATTGATCAGTTTTTTAATATGACAAACACACCAACAGTTCATATTAGTTTGATTCAAGAATATTCCATTTATAAACCCATTATAGACCAATTATTCAAATTTTCCGTTTTCCCTTATTTATTTATTGTTTCTTAAAAAGCACAGTACTTAAAAGGAACGTTAAAAATAAATATAAATAGTGGTAGTTAGATCATACGTGTGGTCAGCAGCTAACTAATGGAATAGTAAATTTAACTTATAGAGTAAGATAATCAGATATGTAAATTTATATTATTTTTAAAACTACTAGATTATGCCAATTATCTAACTACTTTTATGTAAAAAATATTTAACAAAGTTAAAAACAACATGTTGCATTAAAAATAGAATTAAGGATAGAATTCTCGAAAAAAAAAATAAACATAAATTCTTCGAAATAATTATTTAAATTTATCTTTCAAATTTTAATAATTTAATTTAAGAATATTTCAATGAAATCCTTCTTTGTTTGGAGTAAGAGATAAAATTTTCAATTATTAAAATATTTGTTTCATCTTCTTTTTCAAGTATTTATATCACACATTTTCCTACGGATAATGGTGCAGAGTTCGTTATTTTTAAAATTAGAAAAAGCATAGTTATTTTTGCTTCATGCTTAATAATTAAATAATGATGTCATCGAAAGGATAATCAAAATTTCTAAAAAGATTTATTTCCTCTCTCTTGTACTATTTATGAAATACTCATTTACTGAATGCTTTTAAAAATGCTTGAATGGAATGAAATACTTTTACTTAAAACATTACAAAATCCTGATTTATTTTCAAGTACTAAAAATTCATTCAATAACTATAAAATTTTGATCATAAAGAAACTTAATCAAAAATATTAATTTATAGAAAACGAATACAAAAAAAACTACTTATATTATTATTTTTATGACATAAATTCTTAAAATATTCTAATAAAAAATCTTTTTTAATACTTTGCTATTCAACAAATTAAATAAATGGAATTTTAATTCAAAATACGTTGCCCTTTTTTTAAAAAGTGTTTACCAATGATTATTGAAAGTGTTATTATTACCATTTTTTACTCACCACCCAAATTTATTCCTTTTTAGCTTTAAATAAAAATAAATTAAACTTTTCTGTAATGCTTGAAAGTTTCATCATATTTAAGACAACAAAAAAAAATTTCTTACGCACACAAAAATTCTGAAGAAACTTGAAATGGTTTATTTTACAATTTTAATGAATTTAAACTTTGAAAAATAAAATCAATTATTTCGGTATTTTTGAATTTATTTGATTTGTTAATAAGATAAATAATTTATTTGATTTTTTTAATAAGATAAAGAATTTATTTGATTTGTTAATAAGATAAAGAATTTATTTGATTTGTTAATAAAATTTTCTCTGTTTCATAGTTAAAGCGAGTGAAAGAAATTGAGTTTATAATGTAAGTTTTTCTTTCCTTATGAGTTTGTAGATTTGATTTAAAGTACTTAGAAAATCTTGGAAATCACCAAGATCTTTTCCTAGAGTTTGTGAATGATAATAGATGGCGCCACAGTTTATTAATTTAAAACTTTTCTTTAAGTTATTCTTTTCCTTTTTTAAAAGATGTACAACGAACTGAAAATTTGTCTGTGTAAATTCGAAAGTAAAATGCATAATTATAAATAATTTTGTTCAATGTATTATAATTTTTTGCATAAATAGTTTTTCTGTAAGCTTTAGTTTTCTATATTTTTTATTACTCTCTAAATTTAGTTACTTTTGCTTTTTTTTCCTATACAGTTTTAATTTGAAGTATTTGACGAATTAATGTTGTGTCTCATTTTCGTATACTTATTTGAAATATATAAAAGTTGGCATTTCTCTATACACAATGTTTAAATTTATTATATCGAACTCAGACCTACCCAAGGTTAAATAAAAGCTTCTATATAATTGATTAAAAATGTAAAAAGTGAAAATTGAGGTACATTGTTGGCCACCAAAAATTCAACGTCAAGGAAGATCTAAGATATCACAGAAAAATTTATTTAACAGATAACATACTACACAATGACCAAATTACACTTTTTTTGTGAATGATGACAAAACCAGTAGTTTTTGCACCAGCATATTTCCTTCTACCAGTTAAATGGAAGCAGCCGTATGAGAATAATTTAAAATCACACCCTCAATTTTTGACTTTCCACTCCCCAGAGTTGACATTTTATTTTGAGGCCATTGCGGCCGTGATGTGCTCACTACATAGCCTTAGTAAACACTACATATCTTCAACTAAGACAAAAACAATGCCCTAACCAATTAGACCACCTTAAAATCCGTGCTTAGTGTTGCCGCGACTATTGGCTTGCCACACGAATTGGCATTGAATTAAAAATGTATTGCAATTATACTGGAGGTATAGCAATCCATGCTCCTACACTATAAGATGATCTGCTGTAACACTGGGTGGTATATCAGACCAGTTATTCTAATTTATACAGATTTTACGGCTACATAAACTATTTACACAAAATTGTCGAATTTTTAATTTTACGATAAGTATTTATTATTTTGTTAATGAAAGAAATTTTGCAAGCCTTATTTCAACTAGTTTTGTTAGTAATCATAAAAAAAGAAATTAAATCATCAATTATAAACCGAAATTCATATAATCTCTTCCTCAAATCTTAATTAAAATTGCGCCACATTTCTAGCCTGCTCCTACGGTGAAATGGTTGGAAAAGGTGTTGTTTTCTTTCTTAAAAGCTGGTAGGTTCTATACCCGACTCAGCCAAAATCTGTCGTGTTGCTAAATTCCAGTTTGAGCTCAGATCGTCATTTTAATGTTTTCGAAAGGAAATATTAAAGTTGAGAGTAACACAAAGGACAAAAGAGTGTTCTGATTGGTCCCAGTTTGTAATAATTTAGATCCACCTACGTTTGTCGTCATGGTAATCCAGAAGAGGCCCCACTGTAAATGATGTCATAAGTTGTAAATTTTGTAAAGTGAAAAAGTTCAATAAACCTTTCGACACCTAGATTAGGAAAAAATAAAACTAGTTTACCCTCAACTTTATTAAAATATCATCAAAGACGATTGCAACTTTAATGTGGTGCAAGACAAATATAAGAAAATTATTTGTTTTTCTTAAGCAAATCACACTTTTTTATCGATTTAAATATCCTTACAAAGAAACATATCTTACAAGTGGATATTTTCTTACAAATAGTCATTATAGTTTAACATCAACCTTTGAAGAAGAAAGTTTTTAAATTATTCTGATTTTTTACTGCAGCAAATTTCCTTGATTACATTTTTAAGTATTTACGTTTCCTTTGCAAGAAACTTGGAATGCCAAATGAAATTTTACAACCATTGCAGATTAATCTTCTGAAACTAGTCACGGATAACAGTTTTTGCTTATTCTCCAAAAATCAAAGACTTTTGGTTTTTTTCTCCTAATATCATTTCACTTATCCATGACAGTTGATGACGCAAAAGCATTCATTTCCTGAATTATAGCAACCAACCAAATAATATTTATTCCAGTTAATATTTAAGATTTTATATGAATTGAAAAGAAATTGTAATTTATTTTGTTTGGGAATATTAAATCTGGATAATCAATAGTCTGAGCGTATATCCAAAAAATTTCCCCAAAAGTGAAGTCAGGTTTGGTATATTTTATGTATGAAATGTTTTTGAATGAAATTTTATGTATTGAATGTTGTGCATTAATTTTATTCGAATATGTTTTCTCGCTAAATGACTATGGTTAAAGAAAATGATTATTTCGAAACTATACAATATTATTTTGAAAAAAATATGCATATTTTTTTAGTCGAATTAACAATAAATAAAAACAGTGAAAATCTTTTAAAATGCAGTCACATCTACAAATCTCTCCTCTGTAATGAGGTATTATTATTCATTTATTTGATTTTTTGATCTTATTAAATATATTTAAAGAATTTCTTTTTGAGATTGGGTCACAAAATTTGCATGTGACTTCTTTTAATATTTTTCTAGCAATCATATTTCTATTTTTTATCACTGAAACCTGTGTAATGTATTTCACCTCTAAAAGTATTCCGGAAAAGAGATTTCTTCACATATTTCTATTCATCTCTTGAATTATTCAATGAATTCATGACATATTTATCACTTTAATATCGATTTAATATACCATTTCCGTGCTAACTTTATGCTATCGTTTTCAGTGAAGAGGAAACCTCCTTCAAATATATTTATTCTACTGATGTAATATATTCTATTTCTCAATATATATAACATTTACTAAAATTATTATCAAAAGATTAAAAATGGAAATTTATCTTCTATTACGAGAGGGAGTAAATTAATTCATTACGTAGTTTTGTTCTTCAATTCACAACCACATAAAAATAATTAGAATTTTTTGCAAAGTTTAATTTTTTCTGAACAATATTTTTTACTGTGATAATTTTTATTGATATTAATTAAAAAAACAAACTACTGAACGGGGGTCTAGGTTTTCGACAGAGATTTTGTAACCGGAGATTTTTTTTTATAATAAAGCGATCTTTCCCATGTGCATCGATTCAGTGGAGCAGACTTCGTTTTGCATGATAATGCATGTCTACACCAGGCTCCTGCTTTTCAGTAGGTATAGAAAAGGGAAGTAGGCTAAAGGATTAGTAGGCTTACTTCCCTGATTTAAGCTCTACAGAACATGTGTGGGATGTCTTGCGGAGAAGCCTTGTGGCACGATTATATCTTCCGTGAATATCCAACAAGTGAAACAGATTCTAGTTGAGGAATAGACATTATCACTTTAAGAATTGTTGAGCAATCTGAAGAGGAATAAAGACAGGACAAAAGAACTATTGCAAAAGGGGCTGAGCATATCGAATTCTAAAGAAAATCTGCTTATTGTTTTTATTTTTGGACAGACAAACATATAAAGATATTATGTGTCCCATAAAGTCTTTTTTTATTTAATTTCATACTGAATGCATTATTCATTTGTGACAACTACGCTTTCGCCATCGCTTAAGTACAAAATGCTGCTTCTTATTTCTAAACTTCAAGTCTCTCAGATGATTGCTCATGGAGTTATGCAAAATTGCCTGTTAATTAAGTTTTGAACAACATTGTAGTGCATTGCAATGCCTTTAAATATGGAATAAAATGTAATTTTTTTGAAAAATATCTTTCTAATATTACTCTGACCAATTTATCAGCAGTTTTTATTTAATGTTGTGTGAAATAAAGAGTTATTTTTTATTTTTTTTTACTACATCTTTTGACATTGAGCAACATAATATATAATCTTTTGAAAATATTAAATTGTAGTGGTTATAACTACAGCTACCTTCCCTGTAAAACCTAGGTAGATAGCTCTAGGCGCAACAAAATAAATTTTCTCATAATATTTCTTTCTCTTTGCTATGTTTCAGTTTTTGTAGCTGCTGCTGCTCTGTTTTTAGCTCGTTGATTTAATTCTCATTAAGTTTGCAAATAAAATAATTATAAAATTATATTTGTACACTTCTGAAAAGATCATACCCGAAACAATATCTTAGTAAAACATATAATTAATGTTGCATAGTTAACTATATTTTCATCCTTTAAATGTTGCCATTTTAATCCTTTCTTTCTCAGAAAAGGATTTAAAATATATATTAAAATAAAAAAAGCTCGTTTATTCGTTTTTTGTGTTTTGATTTTCATGCGAATAATTGCACAAAAAAAAAAAAATGAATCAATCTTTCACTTTGTTTACTTAGCTAATCGAATAGTAGTTGATAAAATAAGTAGTAATAAAAGGTGGATATGACTTAACATAAATATCATACACCCTTGATTTGGCATAATCCATAATTTTAATTAAAGAATGTTGCTCACCGAACTAGCATCATAGATCAGAGATATTTTTTTTAATCGTGAAACCCCAGTCCAGATTGGACTATTTGTTTGTTTATAGTTACCAAAATATAAATGGGTAATTAATAAAAAATATATTATTAAATAGTCATAAAAGAAATCAATTAAAAGATACCGTTTAAAATAGAATATATTTTGTTTGTTTATCAATTTATCTTATTTTTGATAAACGGTATATAAGCTTAATATTTCTGACAAATATTTTCCTCTGTGTATCCGGAAATTTTATGTATTCTGTTTCCAAAAATGAAAATATTTATATAAAACATGTATTTAAAATAGGGAAAAATATATTTAGTTACAATATAAATCGTTCTATAAATTGATTGATATTAAATGAAATTGTTTTTTGCTTAAATTCATTCGATATATTTTTGAGTAAAAAGAGGAAATAATATAGGAAAAACTATGGCATTTTTAAAAGGAATTTCTAGAATGGTAATTCTTACTTTTGAATGGCCAAATTAGTAGAAAAATTTGATAACAGCATAAACTTTATGAATACCTGAAACATTTTTTCTTATTTTTTCATTTTGCATTTTTTCATGGGATTAAAACTATGAAATTTTGAATTATTTCATAAAGAAAGAATATTTAAAAAACTAAACGATATTTAATGTAAACTTTGATTTAAATATACTCGATATTTTATCACATGAACAACGTTAAAATTTCAAATTTGAGAAATCTTGCATTTATTTACGCAAAATAAGTTTTGTTTCTTTTATGCTCTTAATACTAAAAATAATAAAATAAAAAAATTAAGTTGCAGTTATACATTAAAATAACAATTTTGTCACTGTAATTGTGTTATCTACAAAAAAAGTAGTTTATTTTGTCTAAATTACATATCTTTTATGTTTTATAAAAAGTAGAGACAAGCATTTTTTTTATTCACCAATTTATATACAAGTTGGAAATATTTTTCTAACATCTTGGCAACAAAAAGTAGAAGTATTTTTATTCCCTTTGCCCAAGCTGATTTCGTATTTTTTTCACCACCAATCATGGTAGCATTTTTTGGAAAAGAATTTTTTTCTTTGTTCAAACATTTTCTCTTTTATTGTAACTTCTTTCTCACTGCGAAATAACTCATTCGCTGAAAACGCCTACAAAAACCACTTGAACAACGCCAAACGATAACGAAAGTAGACAGTATTCGATGAAAAAAGATCTCCCTGTTTAATGGAGGTTGTCCCAGTTTAGGTAAAATATAACAATTCATCCAAAAAATTAATTTTTTTTTATTCAATTCTCAGTTTCATTTTCATACTCAAAGTGTTTGGGAATTCTTTTCATGCAAAAGAATAGCGGAAACAATTTACAACAAATATTTATTTTTAGGATAATCTTTAACACACTCTGTACCCCATTTTGATAGAAACGTTTATTTTATTCTTGTTCTACATCTTTTGCTTGCATCTGAATTTACTACTACAATTATCTACAAAATTCGTCATTTTAAACTATTTTTTTCCGAGAAATTTTGTTTGGTAGAAATTTTTTTCAAAATTAATTTTAATTAAATCAAATTTCACATTTTATATTTTTTTACCTATAATAAAATTTGAGAACTTTTATTTTGATAATATCACCTATAAAATTAATCATTTTGATAAATTTATGCCTTTCAGGCAGGCTAAATCATTTTTAATATTTCATTGTTAAATACATTTTTGTTTTATTGGTTATTTCGTTTTTTTTCTGCCAGAATTAATCAGGAGAATAAATTAGAAATTAAAAAATTTCGAAATTATTTTACATCGATACTATAATTCTAATGTAATTATTGAAATTAAAAATAACAAAATTTCCTTGTACATTTTGTCTTGAATTTTTAAGTTACAAATAAACATCCGTTTCATATCTTAATCTCACTTAAAACTTGCTTTTCAATTAAAAGAAACCCAGTTCAATAACTTCTTTGTATTGACAAATCTTTTGAAGAAATGTTTAAGAGCTATCCATGAAATATTATTTTGAAAATCTTTTCTCAAAGAAATGTTTTTTTTAAGCTTCACATACGAAAGATATATTTAAAAAATATTTACAATAATTTTAAGATTTTAAATTTCACCAAAAGCAATATGATGATTCAGCAAAGATAGCGAAGGAAATATCACCTGCTTCAATAGTGTGGTGTAAATACGTGTGGTTGCAGGTTTGTGCTCTGACTCCGCTGACATTCTGCTCCAGGACACCTTAATTCAAGCCTCCATCGATAACATTAACAGTAATCCTCCGTATAGGCGGCTCAATGATATGTAGAAGAAGTGCTTAGGGACGCCACTTATCAATAAGATCTGCAAAATGGTCTGCAAGGTATTCAGAGGTCCTACGAGAGCCATACCAATCGAAAGTGGCTGAATATCGTTTCCATATTCAAAAGGATGAATAGCTAAGAGAGCTATCCTTCCCATGATAATATTCTTTGACTAGGTGAAGAACTCAAAGTGGCCCATTTAATTACTGAACATACCACATATAGTCCATTTATTTATATCACATCGTAATATACATAAATCTATATATTGTAATTTCTATTTTTTTTACCCGATTATCATTCTTTTCTTCTCTGTTAGTCTCTCTCTTTACCCCATTTTCATCAGTTTTTACATAAGCTTTATGTTGTATTTTCACAAGCACGTAAAATGTTTTTTTTAAAATTTACAAAAGAAAAAAAAAAAAAAAAAAAAAGAACGAAAAACGTAATTTTCTTAAAACTGCGGACATGGTTCTATTGTGCGTGAAACTGTATTATGTGCATTAATACGTAATTTTATACATAATCAAACATTTCCCTACTGGGAAACATTTTCAGGTATATGTAATCATAAAATTTCAAAGAATATACTACGCGTATTTGTGGCTTCTGAATATTTTGTGGCATATTATTTTAGTATAAATAAATGCTCTGTAATTTGTATGTTTTTTATTTAATGCTTAATTTAATATGCAGTATAATGAATAGAATAATAACTAGGAACAGTTGTAGTGCTGCTTTGAACATCTAACGTATAATACATTCTGTGAGGAATTTTCATAGCTAATGAACTGTATTCATATTTTATAAAGATGGGAACCTGGAAACACCCAAGCACTCAAGTTGATAATAGATAACGATGTAGAAATGCCGCGACTATTTATTGTTGCTTAATACTGAAGGAAATCGAATACGGGATCTTCTAAATATTTATAACCATCATATTTCCACCGATTATATATTAAAATTCTGGATTTGAAATCTTGTTTCAGATCACGAAGGGTTGTCCATGTTAAAAATGATTATAGAAACAGTATAAAAAATAAAGCATTCTAACATAAAAAGATATTTTTCTGCAAGGACTTTTGTATTATTTAATAAAGGAGTATTTTATTGAATAATATTTTTCTTACTTGTCTGGCGCATGATTTTTCTTTATTTTATTATGTTAAACTGATAATAATTCACGAAATATTCTAAGATTTAATTTTTATTGCTTAAGAAAATTATTTAAGTTCTGTTGTATATTGTAGTTTTAGAGATATCTCATAAATTATTCTATATATTTCTTATAGTATTGTATAATTATTCATTTATTTTACATATATATATCAATATACATACAATTATTTCTTTTACTGTGATTGCTTTCGTACTCGTCTGACTATCTTGTACTCGATTAATATGTTTCTTAACTTGTTTATTATTTTTTTGCAATGGGGTGTATGTCAATTATTAATGGTATTTCCACTGTCAAATAGAATTTGTTTTATGCTGGTAACTGTGATTGCAAAGAGAAGTAACATTTTTATACTAATTAGTTAGAAATATTTTAGTTGTGATAAACTTCCATAAACAATCTTAATGAAATTCTAGGAACTTGTGTTATTTTAATAATCGATTTATTTCACATGTGGTGTTTTACAGTTATAAAGCAATATCATTAAGATGTTGCAAGTCTTTTTTGTACTTATTTATGAAGTCCATATACTGAATTTATATTAAATCTTTCACAATGAAAAAGTTATTTAATAACCAAGAATAAAAAAAAACAATTAGAAGAAGGTTATATATAGATTTGATGGATCTTAAGACTTATTAAATAGATCCATTTTCAAGTCTCGTCTAACACAGGAAGTTTCTGCAATAATGCTAAATAAATATAACAGAAATAATTTTAATCATATGTTACGTTTAAGGAGAATGCATAGTTTCAATAAACATTACATTCAGTTTTGTAATGGTAAACGTGTAAGAATATCATGAATATTCTGATATAATATTTTGCAAAATTATTTTGAATAACACATTTTATATAGAGAATTGAAATAAAGTATCTGGATTTGAGGTTTGAATTACGAATGTTTTTTAGAATTCAAAGGTTGTTAATTTAAAACAATATAATTTATTTAAGAAAAAAAAGATAATATAATTTTGTAAACATTTCAAATAAATTAAAGAATCTAATAAATTTTAAATTACCAAATTTAATTTCATATTTTGAATTCAAACATAAACTAAGATGAATAACCAGAAGTTTGGCATCCACCAGAAAGTCTAAATCTGCCGTTGACTGACATTTGTTGTCTTCTAAATTGATCCGCCCAAATCTTTTGATCACTGATCCATGAAGTTGCTCAATCGAGGTAGAGAAAAGTCTAGAATTGAATCTCAAATTGCTGACAATAAATCTGTGTTGAATTGAGATGGCATTTGCCGTGTTCTTGGTATCAAGAAAGTCGTACCGTAGAAATTGGGATTTATGATTTCAATATCTTTCTTGTGAAAGAACTTCGGAAGGTCTATCCTTTGGATTTTAATCCGTTTCATTTGAGAGCATAATTTTGTGCTTTTATGCAGAGAATTCTTGAGGCAATGAAAAATAACTAAATTGTAAATCAGTCATCTATAAACTAGTTAGTTTTTTTTAATTCACCTTTTTAAAGGAAAGTTTAGTTAAATTTTTTAATTGTTTTTAAAATAAGAATATTCTAAAAACAAGCAAATTAATATTTTAAATTAATTTTAATTCTGCAAAAACACAAAACTTAATTGCAACAGAAAATAATTAGAAAATGTATTTTAAGTACATAAATAATCAAAATACTTATATTAGTTTGGGGAAAAAGTAATCCATTATTTTTTCGGTAGACGTCTGTAGTGATCGATATCTCGTGAGGTATCTATCAAACAATTTTAGATTTATGTTCGTTGGAAAATTGACATTTGACACTAAAATATCCTCTTGCGGTTTTTTGTTTGATTAATTCATCTACGAGTAAAGGTTTTAAAAATGGAAGACAACAAACAGAAAATTCGATACATTTTTATTTTCCTCTTGTAACGGCGAAAAAGATTGCCAGGTGACTAAAATTGTGAAAGGTGTTTATCGTCTTATATAAGACTGTAACAACCAGTTACGTACAATTTTTGTTTCGTCGATTCCGTTCGGGTATTTTTGATGTTAAAGATGCACCTCCCATGGGGATACAGCATAGTCGAAAATGTCTGTAAAATATCAAAAATGGTCGAAGTTGACCGCAAGTCAGCAGTAGTAACGAGCAAGACCTAAAGATCTACATGAAAACTGTTTTAAACCTTTTTACAAAGCGAATCCAAAAGAAGTTACATAAAGTTCACGTGAAAATAATGGATTTCTTTTACTCCAACCTAATATATTAGTATCACGAATACACTTACATCGGTTGCACACAGAAAATGACCTTTTTATCCACTGAAAACTCGTTGTAGCACTTAGCATTTCGTTATGATTTCCAACAGTTCTGACTTTCAGGACTTTGTATTACACAAGTTCTGGTGGTGTCCATAATGTCTTTCATTCAAACTATTTTGTCTATGTTCGTAATATGATAACTAAGTTTTGTTTATAATATGGAAAATAAAACAATTCAGTTATTACATTACTCATTTCTATTTCAATCTATTGAATAAATGCAAACTTTACACACCAGTTTAAGAGAAATACGGTAAAAAAAGTACTGTTGAGTTTTTTAATCACATTTAAGAATCTAAAGGTAACCATTCATCATTTTATAGATTTGATTCCGATTTCAGTTGATAGTGCTTCAGTGAATCGGAATTCAATTTAATTTTTATAATTGCCAATCCTCAATTCACCTGTGTCAAAAATAACTGTAAAACGACTAAGTACTATTATCATCAACATTTCGTTTTACTGAATATGATACGACATAAGCATAGATAAAAGTAAAATTATTTTCCGTTTCTTGACTAACTACATTCTTAAAAACTTCGCTAGCTCAAAATTTCACCTTTATCAAAATTAAATCTTTTATTATAAATCATAAATGTAATTTACATAATTGTTTCATTTTTTAAATTGTGGAACTAGTGCTTTACAAAGGGAATTAATATATAGTTACTTCATTCACATTTTAAACTTCTAATGTTTAAGTTGTGAGCGAAGTATGTATTTTACAAAAATTGTATATTTTTCTATATATTTTTCAAAAATGTACTGTTATATGCTTGAAATTATTAATTATGACTAATAAATCCAAATATCTGCTATATTATTCTTAACCATAACAGATGGACATTATGAATATATTTAATTTAGTAGATATTTTTAGTCTAATTTTATATTAATAGTATGTTTTTTATAACATTTATTTGAATATATATTTAAAAAATAAGTAATTTTTATTTCATACCGAATTATTTTCACAATATCTTACCTTTTTAGCTAAGATTATATTTCATAGGTAGATTTGAGCCAATTAGAAAACGCTTTTGATGATTTCTCCTGATGCAATTAATTTTCCGATTTCACATCCATTAAAGCAGTTTTTTTAATAACTTGCTTGAGCGACTTCTTCTAACATTACTTGCACAATCATAACTTAAATAAATTGTACCAAATGGCCATTTGATTTTATTAGCAACCTTATCAGATAAATTGTGGGATTTATAAAAATATTCTGAAATCTTAACAGCAGTATGGGAAGGATCTAATATACATGAAAATTAAAAGGTCTGTTTCCAAATTTGAAATGTATTCTGAGAAGAAAATACACTATTATAATGTTATGTTCAAAATATTCCTGTCATGTTAAGAACTTTTCTTTGTGAAAGATTTGATGAATTATTTTTCTTCACAGTGCTTGTTAGTCCCCATGGTGCAGTTACTGAGTAAGTGGGACCATGCAAACAGAATTTTTCACAGATATTTAAGTGAAGGATTCTATACTCTAATGAAATGTTTGCTACAGAAAGCAAAATTACATTTTTCGTGAAATAATTTTGATTGTGTAAAAAGAATTTAAAAGTGATGGAAGATTTCTTTTCTTGAAAATTTAAAAATAATTGCTTGCCAAAATATAGAATTGTTTCATTGAATTAAATAGAAGAGAGATTTCCTCGCTCTCTTTTTATTTATTGGGAATATAAAATAATTTTATTTATCTTGTTGGGTAGCTTGTATGTATAGGTTATAAAAATATTAAATTGTTCCTTTTATTTAAATTTTAAATTTTTTTTCTATGCTTTTTTAACACTCGATCTATTTTTTAAGCATTTTTTCTATAATAATTTTTGTTTTCCTTTGAATTTTGTTATTAAAAAGAAAATTGAAAATTGCTTTGAAGAATAATTTTGTTTTTCTTATTCGACAAGTATTTAAGTTATTGTGTGTTTCAATGTTATTATTTAGACATAAATATTTTAAGAATCATTTTATTTAAAAACTTTAAATATGTAAAAAAAAAAGTTATATTTATTTTAATTGAATTTATAATGATTAAAGTGGCTTTTTCTGTCTTTGATTTTAGATATAACTTTTTATTTATTATTTAAAAATAATTTGAGATATTAAATCTTCGTAAACATTAATTTTCTGTGTGTCTGTATTTTAGATAGATTTATTTAGCTCTTTCTATATTTGCTTTCAATAATTAGAGTTAATTATAGCTTTTATGTAAGATTTAAATTAAAAAATAATACGTTGATGCATCAATATTTGTTTCCATTTAAATATCGGTGAGATATTTATACATTAAACATGAATATTTAACTCTGGAAAAATATAATTTGCTTTAGATATCATTTCATCAACTTCGACTGAACTGATGCGTTGTAACTTGATCCTAAATATCTAATTCTTAGCTGAATTCTGGAGAGAATTTAATATGTTCTTTGAAATAGAGAGAGAGAGAGAGAGATTTATTTATTTATTCTGACAGTTACTGAGCGTACCCAGTCCATGCAATGTAACAGTAATATGAAGCAATATGATTTATATAATTTATGTAGGTTATACGCTATTACTTCTTCATGAGATTTCTCTTGCGTTGTTTTACTACTAAAGATTTCTGCACAAATATTCACTAATAGCTTGTTGTGCAGTTTTAAGGGCATATATATGATTCTAATATGTAAATAAAAATACGCTAAAAAGGCAACTGGTGGGTATAAACAAAATTATAACTATGACACATTATCAAATGATAATAAAAGGATAAAGTCCTGTCTATAAAAGCAGACAAACAGTAACAGCTTAAATAAAATAATTTATTCATATGCCAAAAAAATTATCATTTCAATGTATTTAAATAGTTTTATGTCTTATCAAATAGTATTTATATGAAGTTAATCATATTCAGTTATCTATTGATGATAAATATTTATCACAAAAACACATCAATAAAGTAAAATGACAATATTACTCAAAATGAATGCAAAATGATGATTTAACTATAGATCTTAATAAATATTTATAATAATTAATTGCTAACAAAAATACTGTTATGAAATATATCATGAAGTTAAGATAGGACATTATCAGAAATAAATACAAAATAATGATTTAACAATAGAATCATAATAGTTATTTTTGATCAGTAATTTACTGACCACATATAACTGATAATAACCACATAATAAAGCACATCAATGAGTATTTAAAGACTACAAAATTATGATTTAACAATTAATTTATAACAATTATTAATTATCTATCGATCATAAATAATTAACAGGTAAATACATTGATGATTTTAAATAATATCATCAGAAATGTGAACATAAAATGATAATTTAACAATCTATTCATGATAGGTATTTATGATCAATAATTTATTAATTATAAATTGCTATTATAAATTCATATCAATGAGTAGAAATAAGGATGTTATTCAGAAATAAATACAAAATGATTATTTAATATTCAATTCATAATAGTTATTTATAATCAGTAAAATACTCATCATAAATAATTATCATGAAAGTGCATCAAGTTGAAAATTTAGAAATAATTACAAAATGATGATTTAACAGTAGATTCATAATAATAATCAATGATCAGTAATATGTTAGCTGAAATAACTATCATAAAGACACATTAATGAGTAAAATGCTTAGAAAAAATACGAAATCTCAAGAAAAGTTACATTGTTGTTAGTCATGATATTTCAAGTTCATAAATAATTATCATTGAAGCACAAAAATAATTAAAATAACAATATTATCAGAAATGAATACAAAATGTGATAATTTCACAACAGATCCTTGTGAAGTGAAGTTGGTGCGTTTTAGGGAGCAGGTGATGCATTTCTTGAATATCTAAAAGAGCGTAGGAAGAAAAGACAAAATATTTACTTGTTCTCTAAGATAACTTTCCCTTCTTTTTCCCTAACTACGCTTAAGAATAACACGAGAGGGTTGAGGTGAAGATATTTTTGGCGCAAATTGCTGTTCCCAGAGCACCCGGAGTGGAGTCCTCTTTCGTCGAATAGATTGAAAACAGAATGAAGAAAGGATTTTTCAGAAAACGAGTGAAACAACTCGGATGCTGTTTACACGACCCGTAATCATCGGGGACGATCTTCTCTTCACAAAAATGACTTTCGATGCTGAAATTTATGGAAGAACAACTTTTGGATTTGGTTGCGTGGTAACTTTTACAATTCTTATTTGTCACTCACTTCCTGGAAATTTACATACTTGACATGTCAATGCTTGTTGAGTGAAACTTGTGTTTCGCAGAAATGCATTGGACTTAAACTCTTTTATCAGACCGAATACGTCACTAATTAAGTATCATTATATTCTGTCATAAATGAAAGATAATTTTAGAGATCTCTCATCAGAAATAAACTTCATAAAAGGAATATATCTTAAGATTATGCAGAAGCTGAAATTCTTTTCACCCGATAGAGACAATAGCATTTTCCCTGAAGACGGTTTCCTTTTAAAATTAGATATCATAAACAATTTCTATTACCATGCAAACGAAAGTATTCAAATTTCGGTGGAAATATCTCAGTATTTTATCTTGCACTCAATGTTACTGTGTATTGAATAAAAGTTGGGGAAATATTAGACTTTAAAGAATAATTGTGAGATATATAGAAATGCAATCTGAGAAACTTCATCGCGAACTAAACCAAAATTATTTTCTTTACACTGCATTAAAATAGAAAGATTTCTCGTTTTTCTAAGTTTCTAAGCTGAGTTATAAGTATTCATTGTTAGATGCCATCTATAGCATGCACATAACACTACCAAACTTTGTTTCCAAACCTTAAATATAATCTTCAAGATTTTACGTTTGTTCATAGACCCATAAAAGCTATTGTTTTTGTAAAATATTATAAAAAACACTTTTAAGAAATACGCATTATATTTTTCATATTATTGTAATGAATGAGGAAGAATATTTGCCTTTATGCTAAATATATAAATTTGATTTGTGGACCCATCTAAAATATTACATAAATAAAAACTGTATATAAGGTTCTTATTTATATATGTTATTTAAATTTTATTGAGAATAGAGATTTTATTTACTTGTATATTTTAAAATTACGTAATTAAATATTTTAGAATCATTAATTTGCTTCACATTTTTCTTATTTAAAAGCAAAAATAAAGAAAGTTACTAAACAAGTACAATTAGGGAATTCTTTATGCATGTTCTAAAATAAGGAATCGGATAATTACTGTAAAATAAGTAATTATTTTATAAGTACATTAAATAATAAACTGAAAATGTGTAGAGCTATGAAAATATGTAATTAGAGTAAGAAAAATCCTTTATTGTAATTATTATTGTAAAGAAATAAAAATTTTAACTTGAAAGATTTTAATATTCTTAAGTTAAATTAAAATTATTATTCTAATTATAAATAAATAAACGAAAATTTTGATTTAATATTGTTAATGATACCAGCAAATACTTTTATTTTTCCAAAACTAAACAATATAAAAAGTAGTTTAAAAATTACAAATTTTAAAGGGAAAAAATATTGAGTGCACGAATATTATCAAGTATAAAATTTTCATTAAGTACAATAAATATAGAGACAAAAGAAGTTGAAAATAATATTTAAAGATTATTGAATTTCATTCGTAATATCAAATCATTCTATAATTCAATTTCCAATTTTAAGAGTCATTTACTTTCATAGGAATTTATTGACGTAGAAAATTGTTGTTTATGAAAGCTTTTATAATATTCAGTATTTCTGTAGTTTCATATTTTTTGAAATGTGTAATGCATTTTGTGTATGTGCCATAGTCAATTACATTTTGTTTATTCTTTCTGATGAAATTAATTTCAGCTGTAAAAATTTGCCAAATTTTAGAAATGAAAGCTTAAATGAATTAAATTATCTAAAATATTTCTATCTAAAGATGCAATTAAATTGAAAAATGTGTTCTTATTATAAATTTAAGAATGCATAAAATATCTGGATCCATATTTTAAAACTCATTTATTTCATAATATATGAATATAATTAATCTAAACTTTGAAGTAGAGCAAAAATATATTAAATTAAAATTGTGCCATATTTAACAACAGTTGCTAGCAGATGAACTAGCAAATAAATCTGTTTTAAGATATTCTAAAATCTGTGCATTCTAACATCAAGAAGGACATTTAATAGTATAGTAATAAAGCTTTGTGTTAAGTTGATCAAGATTATTCCGTGTTTAAGATACTGCAACTTAAATTTTATTTTAATAAGATGTGTAGATTTGCAAACAGAAACACAACATCCGTTTTTTATTTATTAAAAGTCTCTGTGAAAGAAGAGCATGATCCTACTATTGGACTGTGATGAGTCTTAAAATTCGTAATTTACCGAAAATCATTCATTAGAAATGTTAAAAAGTATACACTAGAAATTTCTTTATTATCAAATATTTTTCCAAACATTTCTCGAACAATTGAAAGCTACTACATTTTAGAAATAATACACTGAAGGAAATCTTTTTATCATCATATAACTCAAGAAGAAGACCTAAAATGCTAGATGCAGTAGGAAAGGGTCACATGATCCACAAAGAAAATATTGGAAGATGGTTGGAAACACCAAGTTCACAAGGCTCAGCCTGGGATGTCACTTCATGAATGATGATGATATTTGAATTAAATTAGAATAATCGAATAAGTTCTTTGTTTAATACAACTTATTGGATACAATACGAAATTTATGCGAATATTCTCTCATTTTACTGTTTATATATAAAACAGTTCATGTGTAATAACATCAAGATAAAAATGCATCACATGTATGTCCATTAAATCAATAAAATATAATGCTAACAAATATATATATTTTTTGGTAATGTAATCAGCTCAAAAGCAGCTGAAGATAGCTGTGCAATACAGATAAGAGAAACAATAACACAAATAAGACAAAATTTGAAAAGTCACTGGCAGTAATAAGATAAAATTTTGCAATACCAATAATAAGAAAAAACTTCGTAAGATGAGACATGGGTGACCATCAGAAAACTGACTTGGCCAGCAGCGGCATTCAGTTTGTGTTTGCTGGGTGGAAAGACTTTATAAGATCTTTTTGATTTCATTCTAAATTTCTTCAATCAAAAAGAAATTTATTTTTAACGAACTTTTTCAGGGCTTCTTACTCACGTTTTAGATATTGGTCTCAAATGAGTGATCAGAAAGTTAGTTTGTTATACATTAAAAATTTAGGATTTCTCTTATTCAAGTTGTACCAGATAAATGCAAGTCATTGTGTAATATAATGATTAACAGTAAATTTTTAATTAAACACCATTGAATTAATGGAAGTTATTGCATAATAAAACTCATTGCTGGTTTAAGCTGTTTTAATTTTTGACAAACACGCTTGCTCCATTTTTTAGTGAAAATAACTTGTGTTCTTAACTGTAAATGTTATATATTGCTGATAATTATTTTATACATATAGTTAATAAAAAATTAAAATTTTAAATTTAAGTTTAAAAGCTTACATTTGTATTATTAAATAATTGTATAGTTAGATAAAAATAAGAATAGACCATTGGAAATTTTACTCAACACAATGGAAGATTAAGCACTCGCTTATTATTTCGTACAAATAGAGGAGAGAGCCATAAAAAAGAAGTCAAAAATGTGCCCACGCAAAGTTTAAGCAGCTTTATATAAGCAGAGAAAGTCAAAGGAAAATTGCCCAGAAATTGCGTAATCACTTTAACATTCAGAATTAGAAAGGATGCAATAAACATTACTGTGCAGACTTTTCTCACATAAATATATAATTTTGTAATCGTTTTGAAGGACTATGCTCTCAAAGGTAGAATAGATAAATGATTATTTTGATAATTTTTTGGCATCATTAAAACATAAGGCATTGAAATTTACTTTTCAGAGCAGAAATTCCTTAAACACAAATATTTAATTTTATTCACTACATATGTTTATATTCATTATATGCATTTCCTTAAATGTATGAATCACAATACATGGGAAATGTGAGGAGAACTAACGAACACATGTACGGAAATATTAAATATTATATA
>JAPDSC010004874.1:0-14561 GCA_026290005.1 Latrodectus geometricus | reverse complement strand
TGTTTCTTTTTATGCAATGGACATTAAAAAGGTATCCAAACACGATCAACTTAAAGTGAACTTGTTCTTTTATATAATTTTTGGGCATTATAGGTTAGGATGGAAATTTCCACCATTATTCAAAGAAAGGTTAAACTCATGTGGGCAATTTCAATGAACCCATAAACAATATATCTTAAACTATTTAAAGCAAAGAAAAATTAAATTACAAAAAAGAAGAATTAAGTATAAAAATCAATAAATAGTTTATTTCAGTTCACATTTATTTACCATATTAATTGAAATGAATAAGTTTCAAGGCAATACATATTTATATTAAAATTACATAAATTATACCATCATAGGTTCCTTTTAAATGTCCTTAAAATATTAAACATTATAAAAATATTATTTTAATATTTTTATTTGAAATTACCATGAAAAAAAAAACAATTATATAATAATGAATTAGATCTATATAAGTATGCACATTTTCTCTTAACTTCATATCATAATTTAATTATTTGAAATTTTAATTCTGAAGTTATTTGTATGTAAATTAAAAAGAATTTTTAGATTGTAATTTGAAGCAAGTTGGTGAGAAAAATTAGAAAACATCACGTTTATAAATAGTAACAAAAGTTATAATAAGTATTATTAAACAAATAAAATTCAAAAATTTTAAATGAAATCCTCATAAATGGAAGTGATTATTAAATTGTTCATTACTAACAATATTTTTACTTACAAAAAAATAGCTAATTATCATTCGAAATGTGCTAGCTACAGTTAATTAATTATATCTAATTGATAACCATTAAATAATCCACTTGGTTATAAGTAAAGAAATAAGTACAAAAGTGTGTTACTTAATTTTTGAATAAAGAATGCAGTAGAAGCATTTTTAGAAAATCTTGTTTATCCAGAATTTATCACACATAATCAATGTAAATAAAATTTTATATTCAATATATTTTTTGTACAGGAAACTACTGAGATCTTTTTAGTCATGTATTTGCTTTGAATATAAAAGTCTTCTATTATTAGAAATTAAATTTGATTGAAATATTAGTAAAATGATTTTTAATTTATAAAAAAATTATTTATATAATTTATTATGGGAATAAATGTAACTCAAAATATTTCCTATGAGTAAAATAGTTCAAATAATTTCATGATAAAAATACTTGTTTTTATCCCATTCACAAAAGGAATAATTTAGAATTTCATTTAATTTATAATAGTTATCATTCATCATTCATTTAATATATTATTAATTATTTTAATGCGAGAATTTAACTACGAAAAAATTATTTTGAAATAATTTCAAAGATACATATATTATGACATTTTTCTTGTTATTTATTGATAATCGTAAATTCACTGTATATAGGAAATTTTTAAAAATATTTTAGGCAAATTATGCTAAAAAGTATTTTTCTCGTGTTTCATTCATCTCATATTTCATCATTTCAAGTTTGTTTTTCTGAAGTAAGCCAACAAATTGAAATTTCCATAGTGTCAAAAGTTAAAGAAAAGCTAACTTACTGTTTATAAGTAGAAATATAGTGGTGTAAAAAGCATTATTAATTTAAATATTTTAATTATCAGCCAAAAATTGAAACCTTTGTGTGACTTAAAAGCAATGAAGAAAAGCTAATGTTTGAGTTCAAACATAAAAAGTAAAAACGTTTGTTATTAAAAGATATTAATCAAACTAATTTTTAAAACATTAAATATTGAACTTTTTATTATAAATTTGACATTGAAGTTATGATATTGAAATGAAATATTTTCGGATTTTTTATTAATATAAATTAAGGTATTATACAAAATTAAACCCTCATATGACATTTTAATGCTTTCGTTTCTTATGTATCGAAATATAACTCTTTTATTTCCAATACTTTCTTTTATTTCACAATATGAAACATTATTTCTATTAAAATACTCTCCGAATAGTTTAGTAAATAAATTTAATATCCAAAGACACTCTTTCAAATGAATCATAATTCATACTTTAAATTTAAGCAATATATAGATTATTTTTCTTAAAATTCTTTTAGATTTATGTAAAGAATTTGTCTACAATGAAATTTTAATTTTAACATTCTATATTCGCATAACATTAACTTATAGTTAATTTTTTCAAAATGACTATTATAATTAAATTCTTTGTTAAATACTTAACTAATTTTAATAATTGTATGCTAAAATTAACAATGCCAAAATTTATGTGAAAGATATTTATGAAAAAAAAGTTAAAATACATTAAACTCTTTGCAATTAAAATTGAATATTTAAGAAGTATTGGTTGGATATATGTAATTTGAAATACTTGCAATATTAATGTAGTGTAATTTAATAATATTTTTTCTTTTAAATTCATAATTAATATATTTATTCAAAAAATATTGCATTATTTTATTTGTGTCTGTCGTTTTCAATAAAATTTATATTCAAAGAGATTGTTTTTTGATGGTACACACCCATGATTTATGTTTCTGCAGTTTTTTGAAAACGTATCATGGGAAACAGAGGATTTAGAGTTCTATCAAATACATAGGGAAAGTTTAAGTGTATAAAATTAATATAAAAACTTAATATGAGGGTGTAAATATTTGCTTACATGAAAATAAATGTTTTTCCTTTCTAGTACCACTGGAATTCTTTTTTTTTCATTTTGAACAGCGGGCATTCTTGAGCAAGTACATTAGCCCATTTGCCACAACAAGGCCAGAAACTGCTACTCATTTTATCGTTACCCGGTGTGCAGCTGTAAATCAAGTCACGGAGGTACGAGTAGCATCGCCTACGCCACACCACCACAAATCCGTTTATAGGGCGGGCCACATTCATCCATCATCTGAGGAAAGGACAAGAAACAGAGAGAGAAAGAGAAAGTACATTCATGCCCGATCCGGGATTTGAACCCAGGTCCTCCCTATCCGTAGTCAGTTACGCAAACCACTAGACAGGATGAGCGGCCTACTAGAACTCTTAAATTATATAAAAAATATTTTTATTATATATTAAATTTGAAATTAATTTTCAATACCAGAATGATATTAAAAACAAATGGTGTATTAAATCTAAATTGTTACAAAAATTAATGCTAAATATTAAAATTTCAATTTATACACTGAATCACAAAGATACATAAATTGTAAGGAAAGAAAGTTTAAGTATGTGTTAATATCTCACTTATCTGATAATTAAGAGGTTACTCAATTGGATGTTGACCAAATTATAGTAATTGCAAACACACACACAAAGCAAGTATTCATTAATTCCACATTTTTTTCCATCCGTTGTATATAACTTTTGACAGTATATAATATAAATGTTTTATTGCAAGAGCTAAAATAGTTATAAAAATATAAAAATGTTTTTAAGATGAAATGGAAAAGAGTATGTCCTAACTATGCAAACTGAAGTATATCTTTGTTAATGGAGTCAATATGCATAAACATGTATAAAAGGAGAAATTGTTTTAATTTCTTACAAAATTCTAATGTTTACAATTCTATTGTGAAAAATGCTTAGTACATAGTGAGATTAAGTATTCCACTTTATAAAAAATCACAAAACTAAACACATTTTTACTACCACTAAATCTTTAAATTTACTATTAATATTAATACATAGAAGTAGGCAGTTTCCAGAATGAATGTGAAATGTTAATATTAAAAGTATATGATAATTATAATTTCTCTGATTTCTATAAATTACAATGAAAAATTGTATATGGGAATTTTGTATTCATGTGAGTCTAAAATGATACCATAGTGTAATTCACAGTAATCTACATTAAAAATAGACTTAACACTCATTTGATTTGCAAATTCAAATGAATAAATTGATATATCGGATTAGTTCTTACAAACATTGTAAATATTAATCAATATGAGCAATAAACTAAAGTGACTGTTCCTACTGGAAATGTATCTAGCACTTACATGGAAAAGAGGCAAAAAATAATATTAAATACATAAAATATGATGTTGAGATTAAAAAGCTACAGAAGATTATTTCCTAATATGCATACTTGTATAAAATACGTTGATATGATGAAAAACTTTCTGTGTACAGAAAAATTTGAAACTAGTGTTGAAGTGTGGTGCCTGTCTTCTATAGATATGGCTAAAATAAAATAATAATCGGAGCAGGTATTTTGACATTTAAAATTTAAAAAAGAATGTTCTCATTGCTTATGCTCCAAAACTGTAAATGAAATAAAGATTTGAAACCCAATATGCCAATGCAAAATAATATTGTCTATGGAAACGCTCACGAATTTACACATTTTCTATAAGTTTATAATTTAATCTTCTATGTTAATATTAAATTTTCTTTAAAATTCTTCCTTAATAGGAAGTTTATAACGCTTATAAAATTTTTGGTTAATATTGGGATTTTTTATAAAATTAAATATCGCTTTCTCCGTTTCACATATAATGATTTAAAAATCTTCAAATATGTAAATTTATAACTTAGAGAAATTTTTAATAGTTAAAATACTTTTAACTATTCTGTAGTCTGAATTTTTTTTCAAAATTCATTTACCTTAAGACAATTCCTTTTATCTAAGTAATTATTATCTACGTTACTTTTTATCTCTTTCAATATAAGAATTAGCAAAAAATATGTACATGCATCCTTAAGAAACAGTTTTTGTAAGTTTAACGAGAAAAACATTTTTAATAAAAATTTATTTATGTATTTTATTTATATATTTATGTATTATATTTATGTATTTATGTATTTTATATGTATTATGTATTTATGTATTTATGTATTAAATATATTTATGTATTTATGTATTTTAATAAAAAATTATTAAGTTGAAGCCAAAAAGTTTATAAACTAAAAAGAATTTTTACTTTAAATTTTTATAACTTTTTTATAAACTTCATGTTTATAAATTTTTATTTTTATAACTTAATTTATTCTTAATGTTACATCTTAAATTATAAAATCTTTTTGTTTTTTTTAAAATTGTATGCATTTAACAGAAAAATGAATTTAAGATTTTAAACTATCACTTGATTTTTATGCATTTTTCTTTGTGCTAAACATCATAATAAAATATTTATATTTTTGAGTATTGGAGAAAATGTTTTACCATATCAAATTTTATAGAACAAGTTTTTTCGATGGAACTATTATGTAAGCATGGTGTATAAATAATTTTCTTACTAACTTACTCTTTCAAGTAGTTTAAATTTTGAACTTAAATACTAAAAGTGCTGTGGTTTAATACATTGAAGAAAAATTTTACATTAGATAAAAACATTTATGAGCGTGAATACATAGTAAACATTTTATTTATACTTTATGCACATCGATAACTACCCTGAATTTCTGGGGTATTTGCCTTTCGTTTTGCACAATTTGATCTCATGAAATATGGGAAAAATACTTCGAATTAAAATGATTTATATTTAATTTTATGTTGAATAATTTTTAAAGAAATTAGGAAACATTTCAGAGAATTTTTAAAAGAATAAAGAATTTTTTATTACTTTTCAAACAACAATTAAGCGTTGAAATTACAAAATTACAAGATTTGTACAATGTAATCTTTTTCAATTTATTTATCCCTAGTTTTTACTATTTAATAACGATTAATTTGGTATAAATGTATATTTCAGCAAAGTATAACAATTTCAGCATCGTATATATTTTTAAAAAATCTTTCATCAGAAGGAGAAACATATACAATCATCATATATTTACATTATTTAAGTTTATTAGTTATTTTTTTTAACTTGAAACATATATTGGGAAACTGTTTAAACGCCAACAGAAACGCCAAATAAACAAATTAGTTCATATTGAGTTGCTATCTCGTTATATCAGATATACAATGACAGATTAAATTAAAATGAAGATAAATCAAAGAAAATCATGAGCAAATAAATACATCATAAGTATAAGCAAATGAATGAAGATAAATCAAAGAGATCATAAGCATATAAATACACATTAAAATAATAACTGACTGGAAGAGAAATTATACATTTATCTAATAATTATATGTATAATTTTTATTTAAATAAAATTTTACGTTTTGATTGCAATCATTGTTGTTTATGTTTTCAGCATTTTTATACCTTTTAAACAGAGATTTATAAAATTTAATAATATATTATTTAAAATGCATATTTAAAGGCGTTAAGAACAATATTGAATTTATAACTCATTTCTTTTAGAATCAGTAAAATGATTCCTGGCAAACTTGCATACGATTGTGAGGAAACAATCGCATAAAAGTTTAAACGAATTGCTGAATTTGATGCTGTTTACCTCACTAAGGCTTAATTAAACATGCTTCAAGCCATGAATGCTTCTACATATAAGACTATATTGATAAATGCGTATGTAAATGCCTCTAATTATTTGACTGCTTGGAGATATAGATAACATTTATTTAAAGGAATTTCGATTAAATGAATTAATGATATAAACATAAATTTTATAGATTAAAATTTTAAATAAATTCAAATGAATCATTACATATTTATAATATTGATATTTCTCTTCTAAAATAATTGTTTTCTATCCTGTGTTATTTTCAAGTAATCTAGAAAAAACATCAATTTAAAGAATCAATTGCAAATTGGATTTTTTATATAATTATGTTTAAAAATAACTTGTTCTTAATTTAATTGACGAGATATTTTCAAGACAGTGATTTATTTATGTTGATCTTAATTATTTATATACTTCGTTAATGATGCTCTGACAATTTTAGATTAAGTAAATTGTAAAGAAATTAATTTAATTGTAAATAATTTCTTATATGAATCTTTGAATGCTGTAAAATGCTAACTAAAATAATTTTTACAAACTTGACTGTCAAATATTTAATTACTTATATTTCTATTATTTTGTTCTACATTTATATTATATAGTACAATATCTTACTCAGAAGGTACAATTTTCATCTTTTTGAAGTAAATCATTTATATGGTTGTATTTGAATCTGGTACACTTTTTTACATTTTAAATACAATGAAATTGTAAATGTTTAATTTTTATGATTTTTGCAAGTCATTATAATATAACACATATAATACAAGCTGAGAGTAAATTCAATTTAGCATGATGAAAGTAGTTTTAATATGAGTTTTACAGCATGATTAAAAATAATGATATAATAAATATATTTTACAAGTCTATAAAAAAGATAATTATAATTTAATAAATGCATGTAGTTTTTTAACAATGTTAGTTTCATTTTAGGTATTTTTGAAATTCTGATTTTAAACTTTGGAGACTGTGAGTGTGAAAAATTCTAAAAGCTGTTACATTGTGAACGTGCAAGCTTGTATAACAAAACTTGTGAAGTATACTTGAAAGAAAATTTAAAAGACCTTAATTAGTTTAGAACATAGTTAATATTTTATGAACATTTAACAAACGCGTTTATCAAATGATAATATATGCTATTTCGCAACAAAATCTATGTTTTTAATACATGGCATGTTAGTTTCATAAATAACTTTAAAGTGATAGTTTCAAAATTAAATTAGTTTCCAAAACTTCCGTTTTTAACACTTCATTTCTTCTCAATTTCAATCTGAAAATCATTCAATTGCTTGAAATATATACTTTTTAAGACACAAGAAACAAACACTTGAGTTTACGAAAAAGGAAGAAATATTTATTAAGAAAAATATATTTTTTAATTACACTAAGCCATTCCCTTGCATTTTATAAAATAAAGTTATACTGAAGAGCATTCTTTAGCATATTTCTGGTAAATCATATAGTAATTACTTAAAATGTATTCACTACCTACATTATTGGAAATGCATAAATTACAGGGATTTTATAGAGTACCTTTGCAGTTAATAAATTACCTGGCATTTTTATATAAAGTACGAAATACAAAAATTGCTCATACTTGTCTAGGCATTCTGTATAGTAACAGATATTATTTATGCAATGTATAAAAAAGATTCATAATAAAGATTTCTAACAGTCTTTATTTTCTGATAAATTTAAATAGTATTTTAAAAACAATTAATTATCAAGTCAACTTAATTCAGAGCAAATTATAAATGATCCAAATTTTTATGATCACCCTTTATTTTTCTTTGAAGAACTTGCAAAAATGTATGCTCATTTCTTAATAACGACACATAACATTGTATTTATTGAAGTCTTTTAGAGTATTTTATCAAATATTTAAAGTAAGAAATTATAAGAATAACTTAATTCCATCTTATAATATAGTGATATATGCGATGCACCAGGGCTAAAAATAGTTCATTTTTTCAAAACAAATTGCTTCATTATTTCAGAAATTTAAGAAAGAAATTTATATCTTTTAATTTTTAATAGGATTGCAGAAAACTTTTGAGAGTTTGAATTTATCAATTAAAATTTTGATATTTCTTCAGAATTCAAAATCAAAAATAAGATATTGAAATTCTAAAAAATTCATTGATGAAAAACGAAACATTCATTAAATACTTTCCTTATTCAATGAAATATCCTTAAATTCTTAATAAAAAATGTAATTTATTTAAAAATTAAATTCTGCGAATACATATTTTTATTTAAAGAAACACCATTATTATTATTTTGGATTTCTTTTTTTTTTCATCTTCTGAAATATCTCATTTAATTATTGTTAAAAATTGGGAACAAACTTTTGCAATGATTTGCATTAATTTGAAATAATTTCACACATTATTTAAAATATAGGAAACATATGTATCTATATAAAAATTTAAATAAATGTGTAATGTTCCATATAATATCAAAATAATAGTATTAAAATTCGAGGATTTGTTTATAAATTAAGAAAGTAGAGTGTTTCAATGATAATTTTATCATTGCAACATTTTACTTTCTTTTTTATTGCTACATAATAAAAATTATGTTGATATAAGAGGGAAGCATACAATATTTTATTAATTTAGAATCATGCAGGCAGCTGTAGTCTGGTTATTTTTGGAGTTCGCTCTACTCATCGGAAGATAGTGAGTTCAAATTTCAGAAACTACATTTTTATGTGCATAATTGTGGGGAAACTTTAAGTACAATTTTTTTTTATAAAATATATAAAAATGATAAAATGCTTTCAAATTTAAAAAAAATTAAAAAATTTGAAACACATTTTTTTGGATTCCCAATTATTCTTACTTAATAATAAGCAAAATAAATCCAAATTTTTTTATTTTAACTTCTTAGAAAAACTGTATGACGTCAGTAATAAAAGTCAAAATATTACGAATATATATATATATTTATATATACGAATGTATATGAAACAGAAAATGTTTGGAAGTAACATAAAGTTTTTGCTAGAGGAAAAGTTTCTGAATAGTTACCATATTTATTCTGTAAAATATGTCAGTTTTTTTGCGGATAAGTTTGCAGAGAAAATTGAAAAATGAAAACATTTAGAAAAGTTTGTTCATTTAGTACTGAAACTTATTTCATGTTTACTATAGTTAAATTAATTCATCATACTATAAAAAAGCACTCAATAAAAGAGAGCAATTTTTTAAAAATGATTAAAATGTTTTGAAATTTTACAAACAAATATATTTAAAATATTTCCTATACTTTTTTGCAACATTCAATAAGCAAAAACTCACCTGACTGTGAAAAATTAAACTTTAGTGGAAAAAATTGTCTTGATATATTACTTGTAATACAGAAGTGTTAGTGATTGATTAAAATAAAGAACAAAGAAAATAAAAAAATAATGATAATAACACATGCTTTGGTTGTGTGTAAAAATAAGAAAGTATATTAAATTATTAGTAAGGAATATTTTAATATAAATTGCAATTTATAAATTTTAAAAAAATAAATCATACACTAATTAATATTTTTAATTTTAACAACATAAAATACGTATGTAATTTGATCAATATTCAATTTATATAAAAATACTTGAAACAAAATTTAATGGAAATGTAAATTTCGTAAATTTCAAGTGCTCATTCAAAAAATAAACTTTAGAATATATTCATATTGAAATCGAAGTAAACATAGGAGTATAAAAAATAAAAAACCTTTTCTGCTATAAATTACACTTCGAAATATTTTAAATTAATATTTAAAAATGTCTTTTACAGAAAAATTGTCAGAAAATCCAATTCTCAATTTTCAAGAACTCTTGAAAATTGAAATATTTTAAATAATCTTTATCCTACTTTCGATAAATTATACAGAATTATTCTCCAAATCATTTTTACTTTATTGTTATAAAACAACGATTCTGATTGTGTATTTGCTTTTTAAAAAATAAAATTTTAAAAAAGTAATGTTTACATAAATTATTTTTCCATTGAATGCAATTGCACAATATGTAAGGCTGAATGAAGTTTGATTTTTTCAATGATAAAAAATTTTAGACGTGTTCCTGATATTTAACTACATTGAATATAGAAACATTTCAAAGTATTATTGATATTAAATATATTAGATTATGAAAAAGTACACTTTAAAGATGTTCATTCAATAAAATGCAATAAAATTCCTAAAAAGTATTATGTTATGAATGTTTTACATTTAAAAGTATTTTAAATTAATATTTTATTTTGAATATTTCAAAACATGCAAGTAATCAATTTCTTTACAAGTTTTGCAAGTAAGGTTTGGCTTTTAAGTATTTTTATAAAATATCTGTGTATATTTGAAAGATTACATAGATCTTGATTCTCTTTATTTTATTTTTAAATGTCAGAAAAGTTATTTTTAATTTTTATTTATAAACTTAAATAATTTGAATGTTATAAAAAAATATTTCAGGTTACATATTTTTATCTTTGAATTTTTAACTGAATTTTATTGACTTAAAAATTTTGTACTTTCTTTGATAAGCAAATGTCTTTTGTAATCATTAATAACTATTAATAACATAATCATTAATAACTATCTGTAATCATTAATAATTTTTAAATATTTCAAACAACAACTTAGCAAAATTTTTGATAGATCTGAGAGTTATGAAAAAGCGTGAAAAACAGAAATATAAATAGGAAAATATTTAGAAAGCATTTAAATATTTATCAAAAAACACAGATCAATTCCTCCTCCAAAAAACAAAACATTTGACATTTCATTCTGCACTGTAAAACAAATCATGCTGTAAAGACCAATTGCGTAATATATTTCGAATTCAAATGAAAATCTATAAAGACCACACAGTTCCTTCATACATCTCAATAAAAAAATGAAACAGAATTAAAAATATTTAAATAGAATACATTGAAAAAACGACATTTAAAAGGAAATATCGCATTAACTCTCTAAAACTTAATATTCAAATCTCTAAAAACTCAATTTTTTAATGCAATTAATGGCATTAAAATTAGATTGTAAAACATTTAGTATTGTTAATAGAAGTTTGATGTCCAAAAAATGACATTTTCTCCCAAAAGTATGTTTCTATTGTCACAGATATACATCTATGTAAGATTTTTTTTTTCAAAAATTGCCTAATTGTAAAATTGCGTCAAAACTACAAATTAAGAAAAATTTTCATTGATTAAAAATTTTATGAAAACCATAGATTTAAAAATTCTAATAACTTAAAACATTTTATTTTTAATTAAATGCGTACAATCTAAACAAATATTAATAATAACAGCTAACATTACTATAATCAAAATTTTAGTAAAACTTTAACTCAATAAAGTGTTTGAATGTACTAAATGTAATATAATTACTGAAACCAAATAGTTCTATTCTGTTGAGATTCATAAATAATCTAAATTTAAATTTCTTATCAATACTTTTCACCAAAAAAGTAATTAATTAAAATTATTTATCAATACTTTTTACATGGGAAAATTCCTTCATAAAATTTTTTGAAGCATTATGATTTTTCTTATTAAAAATTTCAAAATATACTTCTAATGGGAAATACAGCTTTAATAATAATGACAGATTAATTTAGGCACAAATTATTTATTTGCAACTTAACACGATACAACTTTAAAGTTATTTGGTATTTTTTTAATTTTACATTCGTATTTAGACAAAACACTAAATAAAATTATTGATAATTGGAAGATATTATGCCACAGAATTTTATCCTCTGAACTAATATTTTAAATAAAAGATTAGTTTGTAAGAGATAAAAAATAATGATAAAAATTAGTGCAAATATCTTTAATCCGTGGTTTATTTATTCCCATATAAGGCATTTAATTTTGACTTGATTTTTTAAAAGATATTTTTAAACTAATATATAAATCAATATTTAAAAATCAGCTTTTTTTCTTGAAATTTAATATTTTTCAACTAATAACTGTTTCTAATTTTATCCCTTCCATTATTATTAGTATTTGTTTTTTCATTTTCGTCAAGACATTTCAAATTATTCACTCTACTTAGTTTGTGTGAATTCCTTATTTACCATTTTATGCATAACTTTATATTATTATTTTGTCGGAGATTTATTGCATTGTAAAATGTGTCTTGGAAGATTGCCACTTGTTATGTAAAACACATAAGTAACTAATATTTTGCTCATTGGAGTTGGGGAGAAGATTTAATAGGTTCAGGGGTTATAACAAGTGATTAAATGGGTTCGCAGATTAACCCTTCATTGCTCAAACTGTCCATCATTAACATATAGGATTATTGATATTATTACAAATTTTAAGTAATTTTTCTCAGATTTTACATCTCTTAAAGTTTATTTCTTAAAATAATCTCATAAAACTTTATACACACATATACAGAGCATGTACAATTATTTCGGCACATATGAGTTTAATTGATCATGTGCAGAAAATATTTTAAAATTTTTAAAGTTTTCTAGCTTCTATGTCATTATAAATACAAACTTCCTAACACGGAAATGACTAATTATGATGAAGTTAACACAGATTAAAGAATCATGTAATGATACACAAAAAATGGATTTGGTTTATTTTATAAAAGACAGAAAGTGTTGGAAAAAATTTATAATTTGATAAACTTTATTATAAAAATATTTTTTCTCACATTAGCAGTTTCAGCAAGTTTTTAATTTCAGGTATAAACTCAAATACACAAACTTATAACAATGTAAGTATGCTAGAATATTTTTTCATTTAAAAAAAATCCTATTTTATATATTTCATTTACGTTACAAATTTTCACTAAAATTCAGATGTTAAATTGAATCAATGAGAACTAGAATTTCAAGAAAAAGTTAAAGATATTCTACATATGCATTCAAAATGTATTTGCAAAGATTCCAATACATAATTAATTTATCATCCAAGTTACAAAAATATTTTTATTCGTTCTTTCAAAATTAGTTACACAGCGAGAATGACGTACCGAAGTCATTTCTGAGTGTTTATCAGATTCTTTGATCGAAAAATTATATTAGTCACGTTTTGATAACAATCAGATAAAAATATTCAATGAGAATTTTCAGACAGCCATGATGTATTGCATTTTTTTTTTATTGATTTCTTAACGTTTTTGTATGTAACTCCTCCTATTTAATATTTTAAGGGAAGAAGACTCATAGAAATTTGCAAACAATGATACCTAGATCTAAAAATGCAGAATGTAGGAAATAAAGATCATTTTTTGTAAAGTAGTGTCTAATTTCAAAAGCTGAATTCTGAGAATAACTCTATTTCCTCCATAGTCTACATCAATTCTGCGCAGAAGATTAGTTTATGAACAGATATATAATTGCATTAGAAATTATTTAAAAAATTAATGATTTTTTTCAGTTTTACAAATAAATGATTTTTACATTTATAGCAAGACATCTAAATGTAGCAAATAAGAACACCGAGCAGTTACTAAAAATCCTCTAGGGGACGTCGATATCTACAGAAACACAATATTTATTTTTCACTCTTCAACTGGAATTAGAATAGAAACTCTTATTTTTTAATACATCTTATACTAAACTATTGAGTATCTAATTAAATTTATTAGAAATTGAGCAAATTGCTTAAAATATAAATTTTTTCTTAGATTATTGTGTATGCGTTAAAATTATATTATCATTTTTTAAAAAAATCATCCTATTCTGTAGATTGATTTGATAATAAATTTCAATATCAAAAAATGAATACTTAACACTTTAAGATACGCTTAATGTGATTTTAATCAACTAAAAGGAATAAACATTTTCTTATGTTAGAAAAAGAGAAAAGATTTCTGCAATTTAATCTGAAAAATTAAATTAATTTTCTTAAACACAATTATCAGCAAGTTTATAATTTCTAACTAATGAAACTACGTCAATATTCTTGTTTAACATATCCATGTTTTCAATGAGTGTTTATAATGTATAAAATATAAGGATTTCTTAAACTTCATTTATTTTTCTGTCTTGATTTCTAGGAAGTAGAATCATTTATATTAATATTTATAAGCATATTTTAAAATTTATAAATACATACTTTATTATAATGTAACAATATTAAATGTAAGAAAAACTCTTTCAATCTCAAATACAAAAAAATATACCCTAAATGATTCAAAACCTAAAAATTACATCAAAGGAAAAATGTATTTACTTTTCACGAAGATTATAAATGAAGTCAATTATTAATTTAATACAGAAGTATATTTTGCTAATAGCGAAAAGG
>JAPDSC010004872.1:55927-94928 GCA_026290005.1 Latrodectus geometricus | reverse complement strand
TAATGACATGCGGTTAACTTCGATCATTTTTGATATTTTATAGACATTTTTGACGATGCTGTATCCACATGCGAGGTGCATCTCTAACATCAAAAATACCCTAACGGAATCGACGATGCTAAAATTGTACGTAACTGGTTGTTACAGTCTTATATAGGACGATAAACACCTTTCACAATTTCAGCCACCCGGCTATCTTTTTCGCCGTTACAAGAGAAAAACGAATATGTATCGAATTTTCTGATTGTTGACTTCCATTTTTAAAACCTTGTACTCGTAACTGAATTAATCAAACAAAAAACCGCAAGAGGTTATCTTAGTGTCAAATGTCACCTTTCCAACGAGCATAAATCTGAAATTGTTTGATAGATATCTCACGAGATATCGATCACTACAGACGTCTACCGAAAAAATAATGGATTACTTTTTCCCCAAACTTATATATATATATATATATATATATATATATATATATATATATATATATATATATATATATAATTTCATTCAACACAAAGACCAATTACAGAAAATATAATTTAACTTCAGATAAACACATTCTAGTACCAGAATGTGCTTTCATTCATTTTTTTCTGTAATTAATAAGCCAAAATTATTAAGTCATAATGGTTATCTTGGTTCTGACGAATTGAGGAATTTACAATTGACTGGCAAAACTTATAAACTGGAGACCATATATGCGTTAAATATAAAAAAGGCCAAAAAAATAAAAAATAGATTGTATTCTATATGACGTTCAGTTGTCTAGGATAACCAATTGGAATAAGAAATCGAGTGTCGAATTAGCTTGAAAAGAGAGTGTGAGACTAGCTAGGACTCATCCTCGAATGAAAAGACAATCAAGAGATTTAGAGAAATAGATAAATCATTTCTAGAGTTTTATTATTATATTAAAATATTTTAGATTTGATTAAGGTTTTCATATAAATATAATTTTGTTTTAAAAATTTTCTACCAGATAAATTACTTTCAAATCTTAAGAACCTAAATAGTTTCATTAATATAAAAGGGCATTTATCTTAAATAAATTTATATAAATTTATTATTATGTGGCAAAAGCAAAAGACGATATTATACATTAAGGAAATGATTTAGAGAATTAGAAAATATTTAGATTAAAAATAGTTAGAAGAAAATAGAAAGAAATGTGGTGATGTAGTTTAGAAACAAAAAATCTTCCTCAAAAGGAGAAAAAAAAAAATTAGATATATTCTGTTGCATTTCCCATTCGAAAACAAACAATGATTTGACAGCTGTAAAAAAGCTTTTTTGAAAGGAAATACTCGTATTGAATTATAGAAAATCAATGTGAAAATTTTGTAAATAAAATAACAGAATAATTATTGGAAAAGAATAGTTTTAATGTTTGACTTTGGTGTTAAAAAAAAGAAAGAACGAAATAAATACCTTAAAAAAGATACACACTTCCTCTAACTTTTCATAAAATTAATAGAAAAATCATTATTTTTAAGTTGATTAATTAAGCGATGATTTGTTTATTGAAAAATTTTAGATTATTGCAAATAAGCTGATTGTCTATTATACTTAATTATTTAATATTATATTTGCCTTTTTATACTTGTATTTATTTCTTTATATATATATATATATATATATATATATATATATATATATATATATATATATAAAGAGAGAGAGAGGCATTACTATATAGAAGTATATATGGAAATGAATGAAAATAATTAATCACATAGTTAACCAAACAGTGCTGTAGTTACATCATTAAAATAGTGTTAGTGAAATTGGATGTACATATATTCCAATTATATACATCCAATTATAAATGCTTGGAATATAAGAAAATGAATTATTCTGAAAAAGCAGCTAAAACACCGGATAATATTTCTTTAAAAAATATCTATATATATATGTTATATAGTAATCTGAATTTAGGGCTACATGAGTAAAAAGGAAGCAGTTATGTATATCTACAATGACATCTCTATAAAAATAAAACAAGAAATTGAAACCAAATCCATTACATTTATTCATGTACACAGCAAGTTGCCAAGTATGGCAAATATGAACTAATATATTTGAATTTTTAAAAAAATATATAAAAAGAAAATCTTAAAGTATTAGTTAAACTATTGAGAACGATGACAAATAAAGCATCATTCCATTTGAGTAATATTACAAATTTAGCACTAATATTTTGAAAATCAAGTTGTAATATGATTATCCAATAAAAAATTCTTTTTTCAAATGAAAAATGAATAAAACACAAATCTCTTTGTAGTTCACAATTTAACCCAAATAATAAAATCAAAATGCAATATAGTTACTCAAGAAAAATGATACATCTAAAAATAAAGATGATTATCAGAATAATGTATACACTTTACAGCTGTAAGTAAAAGTGACATTTTTGACTTCGCTTTGTAAGCAAGAAATTAAAAAATACAGATAAGTTTTTTTAAAGCAAAAATGTTTGCAATCTGATAGCATGTGGTAGCTTTATTGAAGCTCTGTAAGTCATGTTTTTTTTCATAAGCATAAAATGTCGCTCTTCTCAGAGTTTTCAAAAAGGCTAAACTGTAGGAACTAGTCAGATTGTAGAAGCTGATGCAAGTAGGAGCGGAAGAACTCATATGTTAGGCGTTCCTAAAAGTGCGGTATATGAAGTCATGGCAACATAAGCATCACACAGTAAGACAAGCTAGACAAAACAAAATGGTGGACGTAAAAGAATAAGGAAGTTCAGTAAAATAGACCGATGAGTACTAAAAGTGTTGCAATATTTAAAAAGATAACGAATGCAGCAAAAGTGCTCAGACAGCATCTGGGTTACCAAGTATTAATGATTAAAGTTAGAAAACACATTCATAAAAAGAACATTTATGACCGAGCAGCAATTCACAAGCTACTTGTCATTGATGTTAATGAAAAATGCCGTCTACAATGGAGTTACAGTTACGAAACCGGTCGATTGATAAGTGGAATAAAGTAATATAATATGACGAATAGTTTTTTACACTTTTCTCTACAACAGAACGAGTACACGCCGGAAGACACCTGCACAAACGTATGATCATGTCAAGTACATAGGTGGATCTACCATGACATTGATACTCAGGTCATAGTTTTCTTCTGGACTAATCATAATTTGGAAGGTAAGAATCTCTGGGAAGATATATAGAGAAATTTTAGCTGACCAGGTCCATTCTATGATGTAAACTTTGCTTCATGCAGGAGGAATTTTCCAGTATAAAAAAAAAATCACCTATCCTAATAGCGGAATTTGTCCTCTCATGGTTTGATGAACACGAGGATGAAGTTAAACATCTACATAAGCCTACATAATCACCTGACCTCAATATAATCGAACCGTTATAGTTTACTTGTGATCATTTGACGCAGAATCCAATGCCTTTGCCTGCATGTCTCCCAAAAATTTCCCACTATCTCCAGGAAAAATGGTACAATATTTATTCAGCACTTGTAGTGAATCGATTCTTAATGGAATCCAAACTGTATTACATGCCAAAGTTGGTACTACCATACTAATATAGAATTCTGCTTAAATCTAAAGTGTTTCTTTTATTTTGGTAACCACTCGTATACCCAAATCTTCATATATGTTTAAGTAGATAGTGCTAGATTTTGCAATGAGATGTAAAGAATTTAAAGAAAATAGTTTATTATTTAAAAAAATAAAGAGATATTGAAAAGTAGTCTGCCATTTCACATAGTTTATATTTAAATAAGGTTATTAAAAATAACAAGTAAAATACATATTTTTTAAAGTACTGAAGAAAGAGAGGAAAAATATCTGCAGGATAGCTGCGTTAACTGGCAGAGATATTTTTTTAGTGTTACAATTTCCAATTTTTTTTATCGTTACAATAACCTTTACTATCAGCTGTACGATTTTTTCCTAACCATGACCATGTATAGGCGTGGGCGTTGGCGAAAGAGTCATTTCTATGGGATCATTCTCGACTCCACCTATAAATAGAAAAAATATAATTTTTTTAAAATTTTTTATTGGAATTTTTAACGCAAGTCTTTCTGCGGAAACGGAAATTGGCAGCAACTAAGAAAAATATGCCGACGCCCATGTCTATTGCAGTCAGATGCTATTTTTCTTGAGGTGGAACGATTTGTTAAATTTTAGTATTATAATTCAAAATATCAGAAAAAGAGTGTTCTTCTCAGAAGACAGTAAAATTTCTTTGCAGCATAAATTTTTCTCCTTTTGTATTTATTGTTGTTAGTTAAATTGATAGGAAAGTTTTTTTTTGTCTCTGTTGAACATTAATATGAATTGTGTATTTCTAGGATTATTTAAAATGATTTCCATGAATATCGAAAATGATTCCACGAATTTTAAAATTAATATCGGCAGTTGCTCTTTAGTTATTTATTGTTGAAATAATATAAATTTAACATATTTTCAACTAATTTCGAACACTTTGAACAATTCGGACAATTCTTACATATTTTAACATATTATTACATATTTCGAACAGTTCTTACATATTTTAAATTGAAAGCAGTTTGTTTTAATGAGATCATTAGTCATTTTTTTTTTAAATTGTTACACTATTTGCTAAAATTCGTTTGCAAGGAAGTTTAACAATTGCTGACTTAAGAACTCATATGTCAGTAAATTCTTAAAATCTTTTCTGTACTTTGAACAGCCCTAAGGTATCTTCAGTATAAGGTACATTCAATATAAAATAAAAAGCAGTCCGAAAATCGTGTTGAGGTTCATAATGTATGTTAGGATGAGCAGTTTTAACTTTTCATTAAATAAAATGTTTCTTGGAAATTATCTTTACCTCAAACTTTTTGCCACAAAATAGCTGACATTGTCATTTATCACTCTTTCTCTCTTGTGTCACTTTAGAAGTTTATGTGAGATATATAAATTATCTCACATAAACTTACATAAATTTTAAACGTAATGAAAGTTTTTTAATAAATGATATATCTCTTATGTGTGTATAAGTTATACTTTTCTATTCAACCACACAAGAAAACACTTACTTATTTCCCAAGAAATAAATGCTTACTTTTGTTAAACATAAACACGATTTGATTAAAAAAAATCTATTTCCTTTTTTATGTTTCTTATTTGTTTGATTAATTTGAAAAAGAACATTTAAAATATTATTATTTTTGAGCACCTTAAATTACAAAACGATAGTTATTAATTAAAATTGCTATACCAGAAAAGAAGAATATTATAAACTTCAAAATCACATGGAAGAAAGAAGTTAGAATATGTTAATGATTAATATTTCAGTGCATTTGTGTAACGCAAATGGAACAATAGACATCTGAGACATTGCATAAAAAACGTGCAGTAGATTTCTCATGAAAAATGAGTTCTGGTTGTTATCAACAACTGCGCGTCTTCCTCTTTTACCTTTAACTCGGCTTTTAACAGAATCAAACTGAAAAACAAAGTAATGCGTTTTATTAAGTATAATTATATTGCTTTCTAACTAAAAAGTTATTTCAGAAGGAAGGTTTCAAGATCTTAAACTGGAAGGAAGAAATCTGGATTTGAATTCTAGAAAAACTTGTAAAATCATTTGCATAGTCAAATGTATACAAATAAGCGTCAATATGATTCTGTATCTGATATGGAACTGGCTATCATGGACGAATTGGGCAAAATTGCAAAATCTTTTTCCCGGAATTCTCATTAATTCAATAAAAATTTGAGTATTTAAAGGTATTCAGAAAAATAATGTATAGATATCTTTTTTAATTTTGATAAATAATTTTTCGTCTCACAGATTTTTTACACATATTTGAATGTTAAAAATTAAAAAAAATTATTGGTGAAATATTCAACATATTTAAAACTTTATTATTAAATAAAGGAACATGAATTAGATTCTTTCTATTCGTATCACAACTAAATTTAACTAAAAAATAATATATTATTTCTAATGAAATCCACAAAATTATATTGACCTTATAGATTTGTAACATAGTATAATGTCGATATTAACATATGTAACTATTAAAAATTACAAAAAAATCAAACAGAACAATATTAAAAGTTAGTAGAATAAATATAAAAAAAAATGATGAAAAGAGTGCAATAGCATAAATAAATCGCAGCAATGAAATTACCATGAATAAATAATATCATGAATTTCAGAAAATGGTATTACATGCGTTAAAAAATCACTCCATCTTTTATTTATCAACAAAACAACGCTAGGTCATTTATTATTTACTTAATTTTCGCTAAAATGTTTATAAGAACATATTTTTCTTGTCTTCAAAGATTATCAGATCTCCTTGTGGAACATGTCTAGATAGGCAACTTTAAACATTTCAAAATGCCTTCCTATTAATAGATAATTTGCAACGTTTATGACAAAATTTACAGAAGACGACATTTCACTTAATATGCTGTATTTTTAATAGCGAATAAATTTGCATAACTGCAAAAGGGGTTTTCAACTTATAGAAGCTTTCTTTTTGCTGTTACACTTCATTAAAAAATTGCTTATTCTAAATTTGTAATTATCTGTTCATTTCTGCACTAGTGTATGCTTAATTTACTCCCATGACTCAATTTTTTTTCCAACAAAATGCATTTAGCAATGTACCTATAAATTCGTCAAATGATGATGACAATCGACTTAAAAACTCAATTATATTTCAAAAGAATGAAAAATATGATTGTTTATATTTGTTTCGCATTGAAAAATATCCTGGAATCTAAGAAGGAAAAAATTGTATTCATAGAAATTATGATTAGTAGAAATTCCAAAATCATTCTAAATAATGACATTCCATTTTGTAATTAAAGATTACATATTTCTTGTTAAAAACAATTTTTTTGTGAAATAATGGTATTAATAAAACCGATATACTTGGTTGTAATTTGAGAGGTTGTAAACAAAGAACATATTCATATATCTGTTACAACTTGCGATATATTTTGTAATAGGCTTGAACGCTTCATTTCCCCTTAAAACAAGTATTAACTCATTGATTTCACAGGCTTTCGCAATTGAATAGGGAGAAAAAAATAACCTGCATGAGATAAAATCTATTTTGGAAATAATTGACTCAGAAAAAATATGGTAGTTAATACAATGTATCGTTGAGTCAAGAAATATTTTTTACAAGTTTATAAAAAATAAATTCATTAATTTAAATACTTTATTACACAATTAACTTACTTTAATCCATAAGATACAGCATCGTTCAATAACACACGGAACAACTTACATTCTTTTTTCCATTTCATTGCCAAATAAATTTTTAATATTTTATTTATAATCGTTTGCGAAAGAAATTTCATATTTTTTTAATTAATAATTATTATAACTAGTGTAATTACTTGCAAATTCAAACTCCCGAGAACTGGAAATAAATTTTAATTTTATTTTCTGCCTTAAATTGGAAATAAATTTTAATTTTATTTACTTCATAAAGTTGCCTAATAAATTATGTTTATTTATCGGGCAATGTATTTTGAAAAAGAATGAAAAGTATAAAACACTTTCCCATTCTTTGAAAGTATGATGAACATTATTTTGTTTCGGCCTTTGATTTCATTTCGTTTTCTTCGGTTAAAAGCTGTATCACACAGTGGTGCAGTTGTTAAGTCAATATCACTTTCCTCTATAAAAACTTTTATTACTCGAATAAGTATACTTTGATTTATTTTTAGAACAAACATCTTCAGAAGAGGCAACATTTATGAGATTATACATTTTATGTCCTTTGAATTAAAACTACGGTTTTTTTTCTTTAATAAGTATTAATTCCGAACAAAAGAATTTATGGATACCTTCATCTATAAAAATATTTAATTTGTTGATGCATTGCTATGCATTTATTCATGAATAATATGTTATCTTTTGTATTATGAATTACGAATAATGAATGAATACCATTATTCTGGATATTTTATAATGCTTGGTTACTTTTTGTTTGTACAAATCTGATATTTCTTTAACTTCAAGTCTAGATCATACAATATGAGAAAACAAAAAACTAAATATTTATTGAATATGTTATGCAAAATTAATATTTATTCTTAAATTTCCTTGCTATAATCTCTAATTATTAAATTATGAATTTTATTGGTTTCCATTTCGAATTGTAATCTGAGTTCATGTAAATTTTTAACCGCAAGCTTACAAATTTAACTAATTACCCAGCAATTTTTTTCAATTAAAAAATAATCTCCTTCAACTATGTCATGATACTACCAATTGTAGTTGTAAAATATAAACATGAATAAAAAATATTCCATTTTTTGGTTTAAAAGGAAAAAAAAACTTTTATGGACGAATAGAAAATTTCTTCCAGCCAACGAATTCGCATTCTAATCATTTTAACAAAATATAATTCTTGAAAGAACAATATAAATAATCTACGGAATTTGCTTTCAGAGTGACAACAGTTGTTAATCATTTTTAAGAACGGAAAATTCCCCATAATTGAAAACATATTCTGTGACATTTGCCATTTAATGATGACAGCTTTTCAGAAAAGAGTCATCTACATTTTTGCTATGATTAAAACTCTTCAAACAATTCTCTGCTTGTGCCATTCTGAAATTGATTTTGACAAGTCACATAATTAAGATATATTTTTATTTTCGGTTCTGGTGATGTTTAAGATGAGTAAGTTATAAATTTGTTTTCTGAGATACCTGACAGAAACGATGTGTAAACAAATTTGACCGACATCAGAAATATGCAAGGACATTAAAATTGTGAGAAAATAGATTATTTTTCATGAAGATTTTGAATGAATTTTTTATAGATTTATTCTTCTCATTCATTCCAATAATCATCAGAAAAAGGTTTTAATTGATAGAATTGAGATCTATGTCGAATAAAAGTTGATATGATTATCTGTGTTAGCGAGTTTGTACAAGTTTGGTGTTGACACAACCAATAAACTGATTGCTTTCATAAATTTATGTTCAATAAGTTTGTGTTTATTTATTAATAAATCACTAGACTTACATAGAAGAACATTGGTGATGATAGTTTGAAGGGGTTGTAATTTTTACATTAATGTCAGCTTATGTATTAAAGAGCAACGATATATTTGCGAACTCATGCAAGGTAAAATTATGGGATCTTAGCGATATTCAGAGAGATAAAAAAAAACTAACATTAGAGCAAATAATTAATTATGGGAATTTTATCAAAATAATTTAAAAACGAAACTTACTTTAATATGATTGTTTTTTTTAAATATATTTATATTTCATATGTGGCCACCCAACCTGTGTAGTGCTTAGCGTAACTGACTACGGATGGGGAGGACCTGGGTTCGAATCCCGGCTCGGGCATGGATGTACTTTCTCTTTCTCTCTCTGTTTCTAGTCCTTTCCTCAGATGATGGATGAATGTGGCCCGCCCTATCAACGGGTTTGTGGTAGTGTGGCGTGGGCGATGCTACTCGTACTTCCGTGACTTGGTTCACAGGTGCCCACCGGGTAACGATAAAATGAGTAGCAGTTTCCGGCCTTGTTGCGGCTAATGGGCTAATGTACGTACGTACTTGCTCAAGGGTGCCCGCCATTAGAAATTAAAAAAAAAAATTCTTATGTCAAGAATATTAGACAATTTTAAATTTATAAAATTGTAATAGTTGGATATTGAAACAAGTAATTAACTGAAAATTTCTAATTATTAAAATTCAATTCTCTATTTATTTTTCTCAAACTAGCAAGCAAACAAAGCAATTTAAGGGAACCTTATAAAGAGTGGAATGTTCCCATAAAATACATGTTTCTTACTAGAAATTTTATTTAAGTTATTTGATCTTCAACGTTAACAATATCGCTATACAATTTATAGACATCAATAAGTATAGTGCATCACAAAACAGAACTTTGAGGAAACCAATTTTCAATTTGAAAGAAGCACTTCTTAAGCGTAATTTGATTGACGTTCATCTCATCCAATGGAAAATTTCGTTGTGTGTACCACCTTTCTAAGTACAGTCGCAGTTTTGAAATATGCTACCTAGACAGCAGAAATTCCAGATTCATCCGATTTTCGGCAGAGATATAATATATAAAATATTTAAACTAATCACTCATAACCGGTTCAAGGACGATCGAAATCCCCGCACGAGGCGTGGGCGATTATTTTAGTTTATATTTCGACGATGACGTTTGCATTTCCGTTGGACAGTAGGAATCATTTCCATAATATACCCATTTCTGACAGATAGTAGGTGCAGAAAGATTTATCGAACTGAAATGCTATATAAATTTCATGAGAAGTTTAACTCCCATCTCTTAAAGTTTTAAATTATAAAAAAAATGTCAATAAAATTAGTCGTATTTTAATTAAGCAACCTATTATAAATTAGTTTTGCGAATTTTGGTAAGAAACAAAATATTATGGTAACTTTTGATACTTAAAAATATATTTTTCGAATTCTTCAATAAAATTTTTGTTATATTTTGAGAACGTCGTAACAAGACTTTGTTTCTGATTAGATACTTTATTTTCGTATGGAAAATACACATTAATGCCACGTAATTTGCAAGAGGTAAAGTGGAATGACTGAAAATGAAATAGTAAATAATACATTTTAATAATAATAACAAGTTATTCTACAGTGCAATTTTTCAAATTGAAACATAGCCGAGTTTAAAATTAAATGGAAATAAACGTTAAAAAATTACTAAAAATCTATATCGACCAAAAATTAAAATTTTGAATTTTATGACTTCGTAAAACAGAGGATATGACAGACATAATTTATCTGCCAGCCTAACTTAATTTATTTTTCAAGTTTTGATGTATAAGCATATATTTAATGAGACAAATACATTTTTACTGAATTTAATAAAGCCTGATAAGTCATAAAACAGGAAAATATATTCCAAGTATAAATGAAGCAAAAAGATTATTCAAAAATAAAATGTGTTCCAAAAGAACACAAATACATTCTGAAGTAAAATTTATATGTGCACCAAATAAAAGTATATAACTTAATTTGGTTGTCATTTTAGTCTTTTTTTTTGTGCATATGAGGCCTGATAACACCGAAGCCTACATTGGATTCTAATTCATTAGGAACATCTACCTCCGCAGTAGGAGACGAAAGAACTCCAGATTTAGCAAGATTTTATGAGATATGTAAATGATTATTTCATCACTAATGGTCTATAATGTTCTGTACTGTATTCATTTAATCATTTAAAAATGTACAGCTGGTTATGTTTTGATCATTGAATAGTTGGAAAAATACTTTTCATAAACGAAATTTTAGCGAAAAATGTCTTTAAAACGAACTCGACAGCACTTAGATCAGTTATCGGATTTTTGAAGAAAACAGTATCATAGACCTTAAAGAAGTGGGTTGATTGAACAGACTTGTTGGCCAACATGTCGTTGAAGAGATAAGATTGTTACGTTGTTTTAGAATGTTATTGAACGGATCAAAAACGGCACGAACGGTATTGAACGGATCATCTCACTAAATCAGGATACTACCTATCCATAATTATAGTACAGGATCGAGCAACCCAGTAAACAACCGCGCATTTATAGCCACATCTCTTATTAGTTGGTATAGATTAGTTGGTATATTATTCCACATCACTTATCAGTTGGTATAGATTTAACAGTATAAATAAAGGTATGCTATCCATAAATGACCAATTTCTGTAAACTGATCTAGACGCTTCTTGATGTTTGCCTCTAATCTCTCAAAATTGCCCGTTGTTTTCTGGATTGGTATCGATCTTGGAAGCTGGATGATAATTAGTTGAAATAATGTGATTTAAGAACTGCATAACTCAGTCTCTAAACTGATTGCTATGATAATAATCATAGCAATCAGTTGATGATAATCATTGCATAAGTATTGGACCTTAAAAAATCAGCAGTTTAATGTTTATCATTGAGTGGCATATTGCCTTAACATCTGTTGTGACTGTCTAGGAGAGAGGTTTGTTGGCAGCCTCTCAATTTAGCTCTTTAGAAGCCATGCCTTGCAACTCTTTGGAAGCTCATAGATATTACGACGATATTTTGGAGTTGGTGTTACCATTCTCCTATGTTATAAATCTCCTATGTGCTACTCATCTTCAAGATAACATTGAACCTCATTAACACAGTTTTTACGATATAATGTTTCTTCATAGCCTGCTCGATCATCAGATCTTATTTTAAGTGACAATGTTTGCTGCATGTTGGGCTTCAGCAATCTCAATATATCACCGAACTAGTTGATGACATATTTGTATATTTGTAATAGAATCTATATGAGCTTTATGTATTATGTGGCTCCACAGAATATCGCTTTGCTTAGTGACTCAATTGAAAATCATTTTCACATTCACTTTATATGCCATTTATAAGCAATGACTGTATTTATGATAGAAAAACCAAAAAACTTCGAAGCACCTACCAAGACAGATGCGTATGTAGAATGCAAAAATGCAACATCTATCTCTTGCTGTCCTACGTCTGTTGGGTTCAATCACAGGATCTTTCACTCTGAAGAAAATAGTCTTACTATTAGGCCATATTGAATCTATTTTCGCAGCTGTTCGTCAAAATAATCTTTTCTGCTTTGAAATAGCTATCAACTCAATCGCATATGCAGTGTCTTGTGATAACGGCTAAATTTCTTCAGAGTGCATATTATTTTTGGTACGGAATGTAAAATGATTCAAAATTTGAAAATATATGCATTGTTCTTGAAGAGTTTGCTTGGTATATTTATTGTGATTTTCGTCACTGCCGATAACTGTTTCGAAATTTTTTGCTAAATATGTCCATTACTAGATATTATTTGTAATTAATATATACTATAGTCATCTATAATTACATTAATTTATCTTTCTAGAAAAAATAATTTAACAATAGTGCAGATAAAGCAACTAAACTACTAACGTTTAGTTTTCCCCATGACATTGAGTTCGAATCGCAGTTAAAAGGTATCAATGATTGTTTATTTATTTATTTTTTTTTTCCAGAATTCTGCTTTTATATGGTGATAAAAAAAACTAACTACGACTATTTGAATCAAGATTAAGATTATCGACGTCAATATTTTCCTTTCAAAGATTTTAATTTCTTAATTCTTTAAAACTATAAGTGTTATACTTAAATAAATAAAAAAACATAATCTAAATTTATTGTAAACTCCAATTTATAGTAAATTTATTGTTAATAGTAGTTTTAATAATTCTCATTTTTTATCTTATATTTGTTTAACAATAATGCAATCATTCATATTTTATTTAAAAATTCGAATTAAAAATAAATGCAATTATTATTACTTTAGAATTGTTTTCTATTGTAAATAACCTCTTTTGACATTAATGCCATTATATTGGTACCTATAAAGACACCATATATGTCAAGATTGTTTGTTTGCTCGGATATTTATTTTGAAGAACAAACTCAAATTAAAAGTCCCTCATTTTATTAGAATCGAACTAAGATTCCTTTTAAGCCCTTGATACCTTTCGCTTATGAGTATCTATACTATCTAAAAAAGTTCTAATTCTTCAGTCTATTATTTTTCAATTTCTAACATATATATATTACAAAGGCAAAATTTTTTTCAGGAAAATGGGAAAAATGAATGATATTAAATATATTAATAATAATAAAAACATCTCTAATACTTAGTGAAATCCGACTTGAAATGTTTTGGCAAATCAGATTCATGAATGACAGTATTTGAGTTATATTTTCTCAACAGAGTTTGATTCTATGCTCAATATTGATATAGCATATCTTATGAAACCATGGTTGTACTTTTTTGTATTTTTTTAATTTTTAAAAACATCGTTTCACTTTATTGTTCGATACCATCATACACATAAAAATATATTGAGCAATGTTTACCGTGAAAAATACTGATTTTAATAGATCATTTTATAGAACACTATCTGACATGAATTTGTTTGAAGGAAATCGCTGAAATTTATTTTATGCATAGCCTGTAAATGGAACTGTTAGAATTTCTGTGTTTAAATTAACAATTATATCTTGAGGATGAGTCCTTCTGCAATCTTTTGCAATTCCGCATTTATTGAAGTTTTTAATCTGGGCTCATAATTTAATTAGAATCGGTCTAATTCTAATTCTAGATTTAATTCTATTCAGTAATAAAATTCAAATCGTTATTTCTTCTTATACATTTCTCTTCTTTTCCTCTTCTCCACATTAATTTATCAATGACGATGTTCATGTTAATAATTCGTAATTTCTCTCATGAATTGAGATTTATTTTTTGAGTAAGATCATTACTGAGCATAGTTCCTTCTTTTTTAATGAGTAACTTAGCGACTTTCTTAAGTTTTTTTTTGCATAAGTTCCTTAATTTTTTAAATTGCTTCGAATAGTGCTTAATAAATGTAGTGTAAAGTTTTCATTATTCGTGAGAATTTTATCCTCTCTGTGAATTGTTCTAATTCGGAAAAGTTCCTTCTGAATTCCGAAAAAATTTGAGTTCTTTTTAAATAAAAAAAAAAGTTTCAACACAAAATTTTTTTTCGGCTGACTTTCTAAAGAAGTTTTTTTTGTTCATAAATTTTGTAAAAAGTGAATAATTTTATTATTCCTTAAATAATAAATATGATGTTGCCTATTGTGTGTATAAATTGTTCAGATGAACATATGTGTTGATTTGTTCCCAATTTTCATAATTCTGTGGATTTCCCACGTACATTACAGTCAATATGTCATCTAACATAATATCATTTCCACCTCCAGGATTGAAAGCATAACATAACCTTTTATTGTTGAAGTTGTTAATCATGGTTGAAAAAAAGATAATTTTTGTCTTATGCTATTAGTATTTTTTTTCTTGTTTATCTCAGATTTGGTCTTGTTTCCAAGTTTCTTTTTTGAACATTGCTAAACTATCATAGTTCCATGACTCATTTTGTGACACCTAGAAAATAGAAGTTAAAACAAATAGTTTTAGCTATCTTAGTTCAAAAATGTTGAAACAATACTCATATATCTGAATAGCATAAAGAATATTTTTGTAAAGAAAAACGATGAGTAAATAGATTTTTCCATTTTTTGTAAAAATTGTTATTTGTTATGAGTGGGAAAATAGAATATAGGGTGTTTTTTTTTTGTTCAAATTAAAATTTAGTTACTGTTTACCCCATTTAAACTTAAATGTTTTTATAATAATAATAATTTTAAAACCCGAGAAAATGACATTATGTAAGATTTATTAAAGTATATGACCTGAAAGCTAACTCAAAGGGCCAAAGCTAACACGTTGCCCTTATCTGTTTCCTTGATCGAAAGTCCTGGAATGTGAAGCCCTTATCCCGCTTAGGTGGTCCCCCCCTAATGTGAAGCCCCCACTATTTAGTTCCCAAGAATGCTAAGTACTCAGTTTTATCGGATGAAAGGCTGAGTCGATCTTGCCAAGGAAGAGGATCAAACCTCGGACCTGTGACTTGGAAGCGCTAAGAGCTACCACTACTTCTCCAGGTTCGAATTTTTAAACTACCATACGTAAAAATATACACAATTATGAAAAATGTGCGAATGCTTGATTACAAATATGTTTCTTATTATTTGTTCAAAAGAAACAAATTTAAAATCCATTACTTCAACGATATTTTAGTAGTATTTTGACATTATTATTTAAATTATGTAGAGCATGCAAAACATAATAGCATTTTCGGCAGAGTAGATTCTTTTCGTGCAAATTAATATTTTAGCGAATGATCTTTTACAAATTTATAATTAATCTCTCGATAAAACAGTTGAGTATTTGCTGAAAATAAATTATAAAAACAGGGGAAAGCAATTTTTCCCAGTAATATTTGACACCAATTATTTTTTAATATGTAAATTATAACAATAAAGTAACCATTAATGGTACCTGAAAAATATAAGTGTAAATAAGACTAATTTATTTTCTGTTTTCACAGAAACAGAATTATAAGAATTGTGAGGAAAACTACCCATACTTAAATTTCAATGTAAAATTTCTTATTATTTTAGGACTATAAAAAAATTTACATTTCAATATTTTAAAAAATTTTATAAGTAATAATTTACATTCAAAAATAGTAACAAAATTTACGACTGAACTATTTTTTTCATATTATTACTTGCAATGGGCAAGAAATAATGAAAAAAGGTGTACTAAAAATAAATAAAATTCTAATGTATTATATTTATAAATGGTCAAAATTAATTTAATGGAGCCACTGTTAATACTTAAGCGAATTTTCAGTTATTAAAAATAATTTTTACGTTTCTATTTGTAATTTAAGACGGGAAATTTTTACCTTTCTTCAAAAATTCTTTCCACAGATCAAAAAAAAGGAAGAAAATAATACTTATTTTTATATTAAAATTAATACCGTGTTTACTAATATAATTATATTACTATATGTTAAAAATCAACCTTTAGGAAATTTTCCCATTACTTTACTTAAATTTTTATTCGGCTAGTGAGTTTTAGTTTAAAAAAGAACTTTCACTTAAAACTTGATCTCATATATGTATACGAATTATTTTGTACCTTTAACAAAATGAAAATTTTTATATTAATTTTTATTGAGGCACTGAAAAGTTAAATATGAAGGATAGTTATACTTTTTGCTTACTTTGAAATATAAGATTGAAAAAAATTTATTCAGTAAGGGAAGAATTAAGTTTGATTCTCAATAATATTGCTTTTAAATACTTTATATATATGATATTTTAATATATAAAGTCCTACTTCACAACAAATACATGAGATAGTCTTATAAAACCATAATATTAAAAATAAGTTTCATGATTATGATAATTTATTTAATTTTAATTAAATCTTAATCGAATATTTTTAATCATTCACAACTGAAAAATTATTTTTAGAAATGAATTTAAATGTGAAACATATTTCCCGTTTATTACATTTATTTTACGGTTTAAAATTTTGTTTATTTTCTTTTTTTATTTTCCTCTCTTTTTTTCTTTTTTCATTCTTTCTTTTATATGAAATATTCATTTACTAATGAGTTAAAATAAAAATTCTTTAAAATCAAATGCCTCAGCAAATATTTTTAATACGTCAATACTGAAAAAACTACCAAACATTAATACAAAAATAACGGTTGATAATTTTGTACTAATTTTATTCTAAATAAACAGGAGTTACATAAAAAATAATATTTATTGCAGCAGAAATTTCAAATGCTTTAAAATGAAATTATACACATTATAATTATCATAAAATATACTTTAATGTATCACAATTATATGATTTAAAAATTATATAATCACAATTTTATAAAAATTACAAATATAATTATCATATAAAATGATTAAGAAGTTAATTTACTTAAAGCTTAAATATGGTTTTGAAATTTTAGTCCGCATACAAGAAACTAATTATACGTTTTCCATAGGCAAAAATAATTATGAAAAAATCTGAATTCCAAAATGAATAAAAATATTCTAAGTTCGGAAAAATGCTTCGAAATAATTGTCTACCCAATAAACCTAAATGAGGACTAAGGCCTTGAAGAGAAATATATGTATTTGCACAAAGAGTAATAGTTCAGGCGTAAATTTTACGGATGTGGTTTTAGCTATGCATATGACACATTTCTTTAATTCCGTGAGCTTGAAAATTTTACGCGCGTGTGCAAATCTGTCTAAGAAAAAAATCTTATTTACTCCTTTCAGAATGTTTCTCAAATATAATTTAAATCGAAAATGATAATATGCATTTTATTTAAATTACGAAAAAAGTATATAATAATAAATTAGAAAAATTTAAAAATGTATTTCTTTTATTAAAAATTGAAACTTATAAAATTATTTTATCATAAATTTAATATAAATATTAAGTTAAAAAATTTTCTTTTAGAATACTTCTTTCAGTAATGTTTTTTGTTTAATAATATTGTTTAAATTTTGATTTTTAATTTCCAAAAACAATGAAGAAAAATATTTTTCAAAAATAAACAAAAAGATTCACTTTAACGGATTTTTGAAAAAATGCTTCTAAATAAATAATCATATATCAATAGTATCGCACGCATTTATTTAATCAAATTCTCTCCGATTTATATTATTATTGATCGAGTAAAAATAACGAAATGAAATCTTTTGTGAAAATTATAAATCCATAAATTTTTATCGTAAGTTGGCATACTTTTATCTCGCCAAACAAAGATAAATATTTAAACCTACTAGCTAATTGGATCGTGATTTTCTTTTACGCATGGCAACCACGACTTACATTTCCCGAAATTTATTACAAAACATTTTTTCAACTGATGATCTTACAGGTGTTTCGTTGTGCGTTGCGGTGTTTACAGAAATATGAAAATTGTTGGGATGAAAAAATGTCTTTTAATTTTGTGATCAATCGGATATTTTAGTCTCTTGATTGAAGTTTTTACATTATTTTTTATTAGTCTAAAAGGAATTTCATCATGGGAGAAGGAGAAAGAGCGGCTCTTGGCTATGAGCATACATTGGTATATATTTTTATTATTATCGTAATATAATATTAAAGCTCCAATAATATTTATGTTATATGCAAAAGAAAAATTCTTAATAATTATGCTGTGTAATATTAATTTAATATTTGTTACAATATGTACGCAATCATTAAAATTTTCTGTTTTTCAATACTGCTTATATTTTGTGTTTTTATTCAAATATTACATGAAATATGTTTATTGTTTTAGTTTAAATTATTTTTAAGGAAATGAATAGATTTATTAATAGACGTCAATACACAATATATTTCTTTTACATTACAAAAATAAATTTCATGCTAGAGTGATTTCTTGTGTACCTGTCAATGTTATTAATACATATTTTTCAGCAATAATTTTTAACTTCATTTTTATTATCTACATTATAAAATTTCTAATCTAATAATGCTTTTAATTTGCTAAAAGAGTTATGCTTGTGTGTTTTATACGAAATACATGCGGATTTCTTTGTTGCATACTTCATTTGCTCACATCATCAATCATTGAATATAAATATGTTTACTTGGAATTCAGATTTACGAATTAAAAAGATAATTCCCTCTTTAAATTATAAATAATTTCTTGTGTTTATATATCTTAAGGCATGAAATTATGTTTTTCTAAACAAAAATTGAATATTCAAATTTTTTAAGATTTTTGAAAACAGACTAAGTATTTGGATATATAAAGAGTTAAAGGATTTTTTTTAAAGTTATTTGTTTTGAACATTTTTATATATTTAAATAATTATCTATTAACACAAAAATATTCAATTTCAATCATGAACACATTTTTAATCGGTTAGTATTCAATGTGTTATTAAATTATTTTCTAGTACATTTAGTCAAAAAGTATTTTATTCACTATTTATAATTTCTCAGAGATTAATTATCATTAAATAATTATTTTATTTTAGATATATTAATTGCTTTTTTTTAATCAGATGCACATTTGCTATAAGCTTACAAATTTAGAAAAAATAAAATTATTTAACTTCTTAAAAAATATTTGAATCAAAATTCAGGAATTGAAAATAACTAAATATGATATAGTAAAAGTTATTACAAGGATTTTTTTATCAATATTTATAAATGTATATTATTTGGATTTATATACAAAGTTTCTAAATATTAAAAAAAGTAAATCAAATAAATATGTTTTGTGATTTATTTTATGCAGTGAGCAATATCTTATTTAATTTTTCCTAATATCATTTGGTTCTGAATTATTATTAATATATTATTTTGGTTTACTTTTATTTTTAATGAGTGTATTAGTTTGAAAAAAAAAGCATTTAACATTCAATGAAATTTAAAGGATGATAAATAAGTATATTCATATTGTTTTTGTATGTTTTTGTATATAAGTTTCTAAATATTAAAAAAAGTAAATCAAATAAATATGTTTTGTGATTTATTTTATGCAGTGAGCAATATCTTATTTAATTTTTCCTAATATCATTTGGTTCTGAATTATTATTAATATATTATTTTGGTTTACTTTTATTTTTAATGAGTGTGTTAGTTTGAAAAAAAAAAAAAAAACATTTAACATTCAATGAAATTTAAAGGATGATAAATAAGTATATTCATATTGTTTTTGTATATAAGTATTATTATATAAGTATATTCATATTCATTTGTTGCATTCATACATCTAATTTTAAATTACTACAAAATACAATTTTACATTGATAAATGCAGAATTATCTTATAAAAACAATCTCAATTGTTGTGCATTTAATTAGGTATTGAATATATATATATATATTATATATATATATATAAGATTTGGATTTGAAGTATTTAATTTTATTTCACGATTAATTGACTCAAACAAGCTTATATATTTTAAAATTATGTGAAATGTAAATTCTTATAAAAAGTAAAATTAAATGTAAGATCTGAAATTAAATTTATTTAATGTCAATTTTTTTTTATATATTTTATGAATAATTACTTGCTTTTTATTCAAATTTCTATTATCTTTTATGCTTTTGAAATTATTTGGTGCAAATGGTCTCAATGAAAGCTGGAAAATATTTTTTCATTGAATATTCATGAATTCATATATTATTTTTTGGGACAATTTTTGAAGTCTAAATTAAAATATTTGAAAAAGTAGAATCTTTATTAGTTATTCTATAACTCAGATTTTATTTAAAGGTAATAATCATTTAGATAAAAAAAAAAAAAGTAGAGTGATATCTGACAAAGTGAAATTTATTTTGACTAATTCTTAAGGTCTATTTCCACTTAACAAATAAAAACTATTTAGGCATCAATTAATTCTATTAAATATTAACTAAGTTTTTGGCAACAAAGTTAAAATTGAAAAATATATCATTTATATTTTTGATGCACCAGACTTAAACATTTCGTTTCTTAGTGTATAAGTGCAAAAATATTCTTTTAAAATTGTTTGGACTTCATTTTCAGTATTAGTAAATTTCTTGGAAATTCAAATATTTGACCTCTGATGTAGTTTTTCTGTACATTTTTCTTAATCATAACTCAGAGTACTTGATTTTTAATTTTCTGAGGAAAAGTTCTTTAAAGATATGTTTAAGATAAAATGTCTAATTTGTTAAATTCTTTAAATATGAGAATCCATAGAAATCCTATCTAGGAAGAAAAGCAATTCTGTTCCTGTTGATCCTTATAATGTATAGACCACAAGAACAGTTCTAAATTATTAATGAATTTTAATTTAATATGGTTTTAATTATCTTTTCTGCTTTATTTAAGCATTTAGAATTTGTTTACTTTTAATTTAGTTTCCAAGTATTAGTTACTTTTAATTTAGTTTCCAATTTTATAAAATTTAATGAGTAAAATTTCTGACATAAAATTTTTTTGATTTCAGATTAAAAAGTAAAGTAAAGTAAATTATTTAATTAGTTTTGATCTATTAATAATTGTAATTAATTATGATTATTAATTGATCAAAACTAATATTGATAAAAAATATCATTAATTTGTCAAATATTATATCAATACTGCATTTAAATTTTTACTCACTCACAAAAATTTTATAAAATTTAATGAGTAAAATTTCTGACATAAAATATTTTTGATTTCAGATTAAAAAGTAAAGTAAAGTAAAGTAAAGTAAATTATTAGAGAAATTAAATGGAAAGAAAGGGAATAAATTGAGCTAGAAGTAAAATAGGAAAATATATAAGTTTTTGTTAACATACTTGTAATACATATATTATATGCATGAATACATATATACTTATCATATATATATTTATCAAACGTTTTTTGTTACCATTCTTAACTACTAATACAATGAAGTTATAGACTTTGTAAGTTCATTAGAATATCATGAGCTTATTTTATTTCAAATGTTTCACAGCTTTTATAACATTAGTACTTTGAGAGTTTGTGTTTATTCCAATTTGTTATTTTAATTATTATTCGTTTTTTTAAAATTTGAATTATACAAAGAAAATGTCATGATAAAGAAGTTACGTCTTAATATTTATTAGGAATAAATTTTTACTACATTTTTGTTGACTTGTAACAACCAACATACATGTTTTTATTTCAAACTTCTTTTTTGTGCAAATCTATGGAATTTTCTGTTTATTGTCTATAGGCAAGAAACCATCTTATTTGCTCTATTCTAATGACACATATGTCATTAATGATTGTTTAAAGAATTTAATAAACATTTTAGAATAAATAAATATTGTATAGTCAAGATGGTACATTGAATAATGTATTTTTATTTAATGTTGTATTAAAAGGAATTTATTTTTCTCTTTAATAGATGTTTGGTCAGTATCGAGAAGATCTAGGGGAATATGCAAAATTAGAAGCTTCAAGATTAAAGACTTTAGAAAAACATAGGAAAAAAGAAGAAAAACGTCGTCAGAAAGAATTAAAACCTTATAGAAATATAGTTCATAGAAAATTAGTTGGTGGGTTTAAGTTAATTTTAATCTTTTATTCTTATTACAAAATTTCTCCGTCATGCTTCTGTTTTAATTTTTTATCCATATAGCGAGTCAAAATTTTATCTTCAACCAAATTAAATTGGATTTGATTATTCAACTTTTTCATAATAATAGAATTTCTTACCTATCTATAAAAGTATCCTACTAAAAGTTTTCGTTTTGAGAACTCTCTTATGAAATATATTCATATATATTCTTTTTGAATGAAAATTTCAAAAAGAATACTTTTCATTCTTTTTGAAAGGAAGAATTCATTACCAGATTTCCTCTCAAATATTTTGAGGTGGGAAAGTAATTTCTGTGAGAAATTTTAACACAGATTGTTTTAATGTTCAAGTTAAAATTTATTTCATATTTTCTTTTATGAAATAATATGAAAAAAAATGCTTTTTAAAAAATTAGAGTTTGTTTGAAAACATGTATTATTCTGTGAAGATAGAGTGCATTTAGCAGTAATTCTGATTAAAGGAAGAGTAATTTTTATGCATTAAAATTGAAACAAATGGGCTTATTTATTGTATAAATGGTAATCTTATATAACTTTCAATATGCATTAAAAATATTTTAAATTTATAAAAATATATTGCAAAATTTAAAAAAATATTTAATTTTTGCTTATTTAATGCCATAAAATATTCATGGATGGAAGTTCTTAATATTTCTTATAGAAAGGGGGGGGGGGGGCAACATTCATTGCAAATATTCCTTAAAAGGATAATTGCTTTAAGTTATGTAATAATTTTGATCATAAAATTATAAAATACTAAGCTTATTATTTTCATATGCATTTTTGTATTAGAACCTGTTGTTGTTTTCAGTACTAGGTGATTGGTAGTTATATTATAATCATAATGATATTGTTTTACTTTACAATTACCTTATAATTGTATTTTTGTGGTAACATGAGTGAGATTTCAAATTGTTTTGTAACTCTGGCTGTGCTGTAACAAGAATTGAAATATGTATACATTGCTAGAATAAATTATTTTATAGTAATTCTTGAATAAGACAAAAATTATTTTTTGCTTTTTTTTGGTTTGGTTATATGTAAGAGTTAAACAGCTCTGTTTTTATATATAGAAACATTGTCATAAACCCAGTGAATCATTAATCCCATTTGCTTGGGTGGCTTGTTTTAAAGAGCTTGACTCTTGTTTACTTCCCTTATAGAATCTGATAATCCCATAATGGACCTGAGGTAAGGATTTCCATTATTTGACAGCAAGCAGAAGACCTGTAGATATAGCATGTACCCCCCGAAGAATAATTTCATTTGGAGGATTACAATTTTATATGCCCTAGTGACCATTAGTGAAAATGACAAATTTTCAGCTAATTCTATTAGAGAAATCAATGCCTTGCAGTATTGAGAATGCTTTTCTTCACCAAGTCACTCCAGAAAAAAAAAAAAAAAAAAAAATATTAAGGAGAAAGTTGTTTTTAACATTAAAAATATCCTTACCTTATTTCTTGATTTGACATTTTCACTTTCAAATTTTCTCTAGCTTTATTCAAGTATCACTATGAGTCTAGATTCTTATACATATATAAAACTATAATTCTATGGATTTTTCAAAATGTTTTTTCTAAAACTCAACACTCATAGTATTAATTTAAAACTTAATATATCATTAAATGTCAGCAATATTTTTTAGTTGCTTAGTATTGAATTTAAATTTCTTCAATATTTTCATACTTCGATTTCAAATATTTATAAACTATAATTTACATTTATCTTGAAAATAGTTACAGTTTGTTTTTAGATGTGTTCTTCTATTCTTTCTTTTTTTTTCAAGCAAAATTGATGATTTTCTACTCAGGAGCAAATATTTCATTTATTTTTGTATTGATCTTAAACAGTATTTATTAGAAATTCTTTGATGAAAATCACTTATAAATAAAATAATATTAAAACTGGCTCTGTATATTAATATTTTTTTAAGTTATATAATCTGAAAAACTAATAAAGAAAAATTATTTCATATACATAAATGTGCAATTATTTAATGTAGTTTGCTATTTTACTTCTTCATAGTTCATATTTAAATGAAATATGGTAAAAGTGGTAAATAAAATTAGTTTATATTAGAAAAATTGTTTTAAATATATTAAATAAAAGTTAGTACTTTGTGTGAATACTTTTTAATATTATCACTTTACAAATCCATTTTAAATAATTATCAAATTCTAGTTAAATTATTCACTGAGATTTTATTTAAATGGAATTGATTTCCATTTTAATCTACCTAATATAAATGTTTGGAATTTTACTATTAATGTATACTTCCTGTGTTTTCATTGTGAAAAAATTGATAATTTTAATAATCAATATTGAAATCCCATGTTAACCACTACTTTTGTGTACTTTATAATTTATTAGATTTGGGTTTAAGAGAACTCTGGCTCTTACTGGTTGAATTTCAATGCTAAGTAACCTAATTATCCTGTAGCTGTATATGTAGGCTATGTTTTGTGTAGAAGAAATTACTTTAGTGAGAAGTATTTTTGAAAGTGATTGAACATGATCAATATCTTTCTTTATATTATAGGATTTCAAAAAGGATTCTGTGTTATGACTATTATTTTGTAATTTTAATTGCCAAGTTAAAATATTTTATGATTTTAAACTTTACTGTTAGTAAATAATTAAAAGTGTGAAAATAATAAAATATTCACATTAAAAATGGAAAAACTATTAAATAAATTTTTTTGCTGTTTTTATGTATTAATTGACTATTATTCTTCTCTAATATTAATCAGGGTATTGAAATCTTATCTTACTATAATTTTATGCAATATATTAAAATTGACTATTGACTTTTACAATAAAATCTAATATTAGTATTGTATGTTTGATTATTAGTGCAATGCAAATAAATTTTTATTTTTTAGTTATTGTGTTTTAGTATGAGATTCGTTAAGTGATAGGAGAAGTTATTTTACTTCAAGAAAATATACCTCAAATTTTAGTTTTTGAAAGCATTAAAGTTTTTTTGTAATTTTTAGAAAAAGTTGACATAAAATTTTATTTGTTGAATAAAATTTTCTGTAAATATTAGGTTAATTGATTATTCATATAAAACATTTATATATCTGAGTTTTAAAATAATTTAAAATAAATTAATTCCAAGTATTTTATTTAGTTGTAAATATTTTACTTTATATTCATAGCTTATTAATATTTGAAATTTATCTTACACCAAATTATACTAATCATCAGAATAATTTAAATATTCAGGGTGCATTCATTTAAATAATTTTTTTATGCAATTTAGGTCTGTGGCAAAATACTTTTGCAAGACTTGGAGAAGATTGGTTTTTCTTAGCTTTTTTAGGTGTAATTTCATCTTTGCTTAGTTTTTCAATGGATTATGCTATATCCATGTGTCAGAAATGTAAGTTGATTAACTTGTTTTATATTGTTTTACACACTTAACAATACATAATCATTTAAAGAGATATTTCCAAAGAATTATGTGCATTTTATAATAAAATAGAATCAAACTGGCTTCCACTATTTCTACTGAAAGTAGACCTTTAAAACTCTTTTCCCTTTTTTTCAGCCTTAACTCATAACTTATCACCTTAATTTTGGCCTTTTTAGTAACTGATTAGAAATGTTCAAAGTATTAGAATATTATTATATTGTTAACATAATTTGTAGAGAGGATACAGAACAACTTTGTTTAAGCTGATCATTTATTTATCACAAAATATTTATGAAAAATCTTACAAACTTAAATTTAAACTTAATTTTGTGATTCATTAGTGTCTCTCATGTGAATGATTTTTCTAGATCACCTTTGTGCTCTTAGGAAGTGTACAACTTTATTTTTCAGCTCCAAATTTTCTAAACTTTGCTTTAGTAATTTATTAACATGAAGGTGCATGTTGAAGACTTCTGAATGATGGGTGTATGTCATAATGAGTATATGTATTAATTAAATTGCACTTTTGTTGCTAGTAGAATCACTGTTAAATGAGATCTAAAAAATTCTTGCATTAAGTGAAATGTGAAAAATTAACCATATGATTAATGCATTCACAAAATTGAATTTGCATAATTAGATGAGCAAACAGGTTTCTTGTTAGAAATTATTAATTATTTGTATTGAATAAATATCATCCTTGCACTTCAATGCTTGCAGAAACAAGGAAATTATAAGCTACTTGGTAAACTGTTAAAAAAATTATATGCATGCTATCTAATTACTATCTCAGTATGATTATAAAGAATATTTCTTACATAGATAAGTATACATTTCTAAAAGCTTTAAGAATGCAGATTTTTATTTTGTAAAGTCATGTAGATTATTATACAGTTAAAATAAACAAATTTTATTTTCCTTTCTTGTTTTCACTTATTATTTACACCATAGATTTTGTTAAATCAATATTAAATGATGAAATGCATGACTTTTATCATTCATTCTCATTTTATATTTGATGCAAGTACTAGAACTTCAAATAATTTAATAGTTAATTATATGAGCTATAAAATTTGGTGTTGTGTGTGTGTGATTTTTTGTTTTATTCTGAAGATAATGATATATTTAATTTGTTAATATTTAAATTATTATGTATTATTCTGAGAAATATTTTATTTGTTTTAGTATATTTGAAAGGGAAATTAAATATTTTAGTATTTTAAATATTAGTATTAATTTTGATGCATAATTTATTTTTAAATTTAAATTAAAATGATTAATTTTTCTTGATAATGTTTTAGCTCGTATTTGGCTTTATAGAGACTTAACTGCTCATCCTTTTTTGCAATATCTTGCATGGGTAGCTTTACCCATGTGTCTTATCCTATTTTCTGCTGGTTTTGTTCACATAATGGCTCCCCAAGCAATAGGTAATCATATTTCATATCAAAACATTTATGTTAATTCATTATTTTGTCTTAAATATAAATATTTATTTTGGTATTAAATAATGTAAAAAAATATTTGATAGCTATCTCTAAAGAAATTTTGAATATATGTAATATATATTCAAAATTTTTAATTAACATATTTACAGAATGAGTAACACACAAAAAATAATTGAAATATATTGTTATATTATGCATCAAAAAATTGTGTATTTTTAATATGATAGAACTTTAAAAAATTTTAAAGTTTTGTGACCGATGCTACTAAAATTTCATAAAATAGGTATTTTCAATACATCCATCATTTGCAGCAACAGGTTTAGATTCAGAATGAAATTTGAAAAAAATTCCAAGTTGACACAAGTTTTGATGTAGATTCATTCTACAATTATTTGTGAATTTTTACCTTAGATGTAGTTCTTTTGGTGTTTTTTTTTTTTTTGGGAGTCGTATGAAGTTTAATTTTATAAATTTACATCATTTCCCATAAATTGAATATACACTATCCCAAAGCAGTCACAGGCTAATGGAAATATTAAGAATGTAAAGAAACTTTGACAGTCTGACATCAATTTGCATGAATTAAACAATGCTACAATCCTCAAGGGCTCAAAGCTCTAATATAAATTATTGCAGAATATTATGATGGTATGCTACAAATATTTGTAGTCATAAAATTAGTCATTGCATACTCAAAATGGTAACAGTTCTGTTTTGTAAATGCATAAGATGCATGCATTGATAAAACACTGCTATTGATGTTGTTTCCAATCTCAACCTGTTGTAGCATGTTATTGAAGAATAAAATAGAGTATAAGGGTATATGCAAAAGTTCGTGTATGAAAAAGAGTCTAAATTTTTATAAAACAGATTAAATAATGGTTTTTATCATATTTTTGCCATGTATCACTTTCTTTATTTGAATTGAATTACAAAGAATTGAAATCCTAGATCACTTTGATTTGAATTGATTACCTTACATGAACAGATTATTGGCGTATGTGGATATTAAACATTTCCATATTACTTTTTCACTGCAAAATAATTTATCACTGTTGCAGTTGATTGAACTTTTATTCTCAGAATATTATTTTATTATTTTTAATTATATTGGCTTTCTGTTGCAAACTTTGTTATGATTCTACAATGTATTTAACTTTTTTGAATTCTTACATAAAAATGTTAATTGTCCTTTGAAAAGTATGATTTTTATGTTTTAAGCTTGGAATTTCTGCAAAATATTAATAGCTATCATTGTTTAACTTTTGATTTCCTAATACTATTTGAAAAGTGTTAATTTTTCCAAGTACATTGTAGCAGATATAGAACCTCTGATTTACAACAAAAATTTCCTAATTAATAGTTAGGCTTTTTACATACGTTGAATTTTTAAATTTAGTTTATTCATATAGTTTAACTCTTTTAAATTATTTTGATTAAAATTTATTACACTTAAAATTTTTTTTATTGTATTATTTTCAACATTATTGCTATAGATTTCTTACTTTTTTCAAGGTTCTGGCATACCTGAAATGAAGACTATTCTAAGGGGTGTTGTTTTAAAGGAATATTTATCTTTGCGCACATTAATCTCCAAAGTTGTTGGCCTAACATGTACATTAGGCAGTGGCATGCCTCTTGGCAAAGAGGTAATATAAATTATTTATATTTTTTGTAATCATAGTATGTTTTAGATTGTTATGCATATAAACCATTACAGACAGTTTTTAAGTTAAATTTCTATATACATGCTTAATTTATATTCAACTATACACTCTTTTAAAAAAGTATTTTCTATTAAAAATACTTACAATAAAGTTTTGAAGGAAATGTGGTTTGTGTTTTATAACATATATAACAGATGATGACATGATTTGACTGACATCTTTTAGCTATAATCAGTTTTGACTAATGACATTCAAGAGTGAATTTGGTTTTCCAGAAAGATATTACAGTTGCTATTGGCTATTATTATTTTACATTTTGCCATGACTTTGTCCTGAAAATATTTTTGTTTCTGTATCATCATGTGGAAGCAAAATCGTAAAAGCTGAAAGGCAGATTTTAAGCTAAGAGTTATAGAAAAGGCAAATAAAAAGAAATGGTAACAAATAGGCTAACATAATGTAAACACAAAGTATGCACAATATGGGGGAAAAATCCAATGTGTAATTGTAAAAACAATCCATTTTTTTCATTTAAATATTTTATTTTTGAAGTATGTATGATCTTGCTTTAAAAGTTATTAAAAAAAACTAAAAAAACAATAAAATTGTATCAATTTTGTCAAACAATAAAATTATCACTTTTGTCTATTGATCAGATGCTTTCATTTCAGGTTTATAGCACTTAATATAAGAGTCCAAATAGTACCTAGTCAGATGTTTTCTGTAATAGATGTGTTTATTTTATTTTATGATAATGTTTATTTTATGTGACATTTCTTTATCAACAAAATTGGCTTTCAATTTTGGCACATTCACTGAAATATTTCTGTGAATTATGTTACATTTTTATGTGAAAAAGCTTTTGTGAATAATACTCTGCTAAAATTATATGCAGAAAAATACAGTACTTGTTGTAGCATATTGATGTAAAAGAAACTGCAAATTGCATACTTAAAAAGCTTGGAAGAAACAAAAAATTCTTAAAAATTATTCTCAGTAATGAAATTTCAAATTTTTTTGAGATAATGATGCTCCATTTATTGAGTGCTCTCTATATAAGTGACCATCAAATTTATTTTTTACAGTATCAAAAAGTAATCGAAGTGGTTTGTTAAAAAAAATTGACATGCTTTTAATAAGTCATTTATATAAATATTCATGGCTCACTTATCTTTATTATTTGCTCATTTAGACAATAAGTAATGCTTTTAATAATTTGTTACAATAAATTATACAATTTTAATTAATAATGTACCAATATTTTATTCTATTTGTTCTTTGAAACATAATTTTCTTGAATCAAATCATTGTTATCTTTCAATTTTTAAAATCTGATTCAAATATGGTATATTAAACATACAGATGTTGAATTATCAAAAGTAAAATTAAAGTTGTGTACAAATTTAATGTAAGTAAAATTTGTTTCACTATTTTTCATATATAATATAAAGTTTATATATTTCATGCATTAATTTTTATTATTAATTTTTACTTAAGAAACAAGAAAATGTAACATAATTAATATGAGTCCGATTTTGATATTAAATAATTATGTTAAATTTTCCTTATTTGCAGATAACAAAACATTAACTTTTTTATTTTATGATTGTAAAGTTATTAGTCCTGCTAACAAAATTCCTATTTTTGTCTTATGTAGATAACTGTACTACTATTTTTTTAGATGTATTTTCATCAGTTAAATATAGATTGTCTGTTATATATTTTAACTTTAGAAGTGAAACATAATTAGAGTTGATTTAATATATAATTTATATGTATAAATGATTTGTAATTTATTTGTATATGATGTTTGACATGCAGTTTGCTATATTTAAACAGTAAGTACATATAAAATATCTTATGTTGCAAAAATATATGGTTTTAAATTTGTGAAAACGTATATGTGTGTTTTATAAATTAAATATATCTTTCTATTTTCAGGGGCCATTTGTTCACATATCCAGTATTTTAGCAACTATTCTTAGTAAACTAGTGACATCATTTAAAGGTATACATGAGGTAAGAACATTTTCAACTAAGCATTTTGTGTTTGCTAGCTAGACTTGCATAATTTGAATATAAAATCATATTATTAAAGCGAGTTCTAGAATCAAGCAGAATATACTCCTAATTTTTTCTTTCAGGAGTATTTTAGCTTTCATTATGATGAAGTCTCCTTGTCTGTTTCATTTCTTAGAATGAATCTCGGGCAAATGAGATGCTGGCTGCTGCTTGTGCGGTAGGAGTTGCCTGCAGTTTTGCTGCTCCCATTGGAGGTAATTTTTTTTGATTATCTTATTTAAATTGATTGATTTTTAATTTCTTTATGTAAATTGAATAAATTCACTTTATACTATCAATATGCTTGTTTAGAAATAATACGAATGTTATGCCATTCAAAGTTATTAAGAAGGAAATTTTTAGATGAATTTTTGCAATTATTATTTTTGAATTTTTTTCTATTTTCGTCTTCTTATGGAAATAGCTATTTTAAGATTACTTAAAATTCACATTTCTTTTGAATGTATTTTATTTTTGTTTATTGAATGTGTCAAATTGCATTATGTTATCAGATAAGTATTTTAATCAATCAAAAACATGTTTATAAGATTGTGTGAAAGCTTCAAAATATTGCTTAGTTGGAAATTTTAATTATATTTTGATCATATATAATTTTATTATTACTTATCTGTTTAATTTTTTTAACTACCGAGGAATAAAATTAATAAAAATAAATATTTTTTTTATATTTTCATATATTTGACCATTTTAATCAACTTCATTTTAAAAGGGGAAAATCTTAAAAGGTAAAATGAGTTTTATTGATCTAAAAATTGTTTATATAAGTGAATTAAATGTAAAAGTTCTAAAGTGATTTTATTCATTGTAGTTACTTTTAGCGTTTTTTTATAGGTCATTTGTTTTGTAATCAAAACTAAGGAGTCAATTAACCCCTTAAGCAGTTTGCCCATATAGCGTACGTGCTACCCGAAATTGGTCTCTTCCGGTTTGCCCGTACGCCATACGGGCATCGATATTTTCTCCTTTCCTTCACTGGTTTGCCCGCATTTTTCATTATTGTAAGAGACTATTTAGTATTATTATTTTTCAACAGATGGCGTGGCTTGTCCATGTTAAGAAATGCTTTTCATTTGGAATTTTCTATGTAACAGGAACTTTTCTTGGAAATTTTGTTTCTACTGTATGCTGCGCTTGTGAATCTTATGGAAATTATGGATGGAACAGACGACGAAAATTCTTTCTTGTTAGACGATGAACTACATTCTGATACAGATATTTCTTCTAATTATTTGGATTATTCCTCAGATGACTTGTGCAGTGAGCTCAGCTCTCATGAAGATTTGAGTTCTGCAAGAATTTTTACCAAGGTTGATGTGAAAAATCCACCTGTTCCCTGTCCTCGATTTAAATTTTCTGGTATTCTCTCGGTGTGCGTACAAATTGACGACATTTCTGATGTTCAGCAATTTTATGAAACATTCATTGATTTTTTTATCATGAGTAAAATTGTGGAAGAGACAAATAAATATGCCATTCTATATTGCATGCATAAAGTACTTGAAAGACTTTATGTAGTAGAAAAACTTTAGTAGGGGTTTTTGTGTCCAAATTTGTAAAATAAAAAATGTTGTAAAAAAGCATTAAAAGAGAAAAAAATAAAAAAATTCTTAGTATTCTTATTCTATTAAATATGGTACTTAATTTTATGCAATAAAAAAATATACCTTTTTTGGAAGCATTTCTGGTAAAATAATTGACCGCTTAAAGGGTTAAGAATAAATTTATATTTTATAAATATTTTAATTTCTTCATATCTATAAAAGTGTTATGTGTTTTCAATTTCATATGTAGCTAAATTGTTGTGTTTCCACTTGAAATAAGTTTTACAGTTTTAGCAATTGTAATAAATATTGTTAATACTTTTTTTTTTACTTTTTAATTTTTCAAAAACTGATTTCTTAGTTTTGTTTTGTTTATGAAAATATTTCTGTTACCATAATAAAATGCATAAATAGTTCTACATTATTGTTTATTTTTGCTCAATTGATTTTCTTATATTTATAATTAAAGAGACTTAGTAAAGGATCTGGATTCAGAAAGTTTTTAAATTTTAATTATCATGAATGTAATTATGTTAAATAAAAATAATCACCTGTAACACTGTGTATATATACTAAAGCACACCTTAAATGCATATTTAAAATTCAGAATTTAATGAAATATTTAAAAAAATAATAAAATTTACAAATTATTAATAAAATTACTCTAGAAGTTGAAGAAATCAAGTTAACATAATTTGATTGACACATAACATAATTTGATTGAATTGACAAAATTTATTCTCAAAATAAACATCCACTTCAAAAATATTTTTGGATATTAGATTTTTAAATAATATATTGCAAAGGTATATATTACTTTGTATAAAATACTGTAATATTTTTGTATAATATATATATATATATATATGTATATATATATAAACAAAAAATTTTGCTTTTATTACTGAATTTCAAAATTTTTTTCTAGTTTCTCTTATTTATTTTTATCTAACTAACCATCTTTTGTCTAACTTTAGAAAATATATTTTCAATAAAAATGACCTGTTTTCAATTTTTTTTTTTGCCAAATATTTATTATGAGTGAGTTTTTAGTGTGTTTATTTACTGAAACTTTTGATCTCCTATTCATTATTTAATATTAAAATTTAGAATTTCATACATTTGCTTGGCTAGTGAATTAAGAGCTTGATTTTTTTTATTATTATTTAGGAGTATTGTTTAGTATTGAAGTAACATCAGTTTATTTTGCGGTGAGAAATTACTGGCGAGGGTTTTTTGCAGCTTGTTGTGGTGCAATGGTTTGGAGACTGTTGGGAGTGTGGTTTAAGAATGAAGGTAATATAATTAAAAATAATTGTTTTTCTTAAAATGGTTAAAATTCTTTTTTAACATTAAAAATTTTTTGACTTGTTAAATCAATTAATAGATGGCTAATGATTTCATTAAAAAAATAAGCTTAATATATTAAGAAATAAAATTTCGTATATTTTGTGCAGTTTTAATATTGTAAAGATTATAGAATTATATTATTTTTAAAATAATATAATTCTATAATCTTTACAATCAATAATTATAATCAATAATCAATAATTATAAATCATTGTAATCTAATAATCAAATAATAAAAATTATATTTTTTCTTAAACCTATTAAAAATGTTGCTATTTCAAATTTGTAATTTATAAATTTATTAAAAATTTTCTTAAGTAATAACAAATTCTGCTAAAGATTATCATTTATTAATTTTTAATTTTCTTTAAATATTGTTGTGCATTACCTGATAATTTTAATATAAATTGTATTTTTACTTTCAGAGACTCTGACTGCTATTTTCAGAACTAATTTTCATATAGACTTTCCATTTGATCCTCAAGAGCTTATTGTATTTGCAGGAATTGGGTTAGTTTATTCAATCTCTGTATTTTTTATTTTAGAATTGTAATTTATTTATTTTAGAAATGTTATTTGTTTTATCATGTTTTTAAGCCAAAAATTGCTTAATATCTTAATATATATTTAAATTGAAAAATGTGTTATGAATGATGAATATGTATCTTATCGATGAGTATTTTCTCATGGATACAAATAGTTACTCATAAAAAATTTTGCTTATAATATACAGTAAGATGATTAAAGAAAAATAAATGTGCTTTAGAAGCTTATGAAATTTTTTAATAAACATTTCTACATTTTGATAAATCTTTTTAGTGCTGTGTGTGGTTTAGGTGGTGCCTTTTTTGTCTGGTTTCATCGTCAAATAGTACATTTCAATCGAAAACATAAGAGAATGAATGCTTTCCTTCAGCAAAAGTAAGAAGTTTGTCTTTTTAAGTCTATTAAATGATAATCTTTTTTTTGTTTAATAATATATTTATAACTCTTGTCATAAATGAAGGTATTTCTGTGAAATTATTGATGTTACTTGTGCAATGCATAAAATGCTAGAAAATATAACAATGCAGCACTTCTTATATATTTATTAATATAAGTATTGCTTTTTATATTTTTATAATTTGCAATGTACACTGTTTATAATTAAAAAATATTAAATATGTAAAATGATTAAATTTATTGTTATTATGCTGCAAATATTATATGATTTTGTGTCATTACTTTAGCTAATTGATACTTGATTTAACCTTTTGACTTTGAAAATAATTTTTACATTTCCAAAACAACAGCACTTTTTAGTGATTATCTAGTTTCAAATAATATTTTTGTTAACATTTGAATTTTAAATATAATGTAATGTGTGTACATAATATTTTAATATGCTTAAAACATTTGTCTCTTGTCTATATTTAAATTGTCCATAATTTATTAATTTTGGTCTTCCTGCTAATATGCTTAACTTTTAACCAGAATTTTTAGCTTTAAAATTCTGTATATTATTTTTACTTTTTCTTCAGTAATATCTATAATAATTTCTAAGTAAAATTAAAAAATATGATAGAAACTCCAAAGTTAATATAATTATTAATTATTTTCATATATATGGTATATATAGCGAAATCTTTTTCGTGAGAAAATTAAGTTTAAAAATTAACTTTGATATTTCTTTAATTCCAAAATAATGAAATAATTCCTAAAATAATAACAAAGAAATGAAATTTCAAATTTTTTATGCATTTTATTGACATCTGTGATGAGTGATGCTCTATTAATGAATAAAATTTTGAATCTTTAATCAGATTTCATATTTTCATACTTGTTCATAAGAATACATGTATTATAAAGTTGCTTAAAAACCTTCAATGTATTTTCTTATAATGTTTTTATTATATTAGGAAAACTGCAAAATTCCTTATTTTATTTAGTTTTATATTGTATTTTTTATGTTCATTTTTTATTTTTATGTACTATGGTATGCAAATTTTCTGTTTTAATTTTCTTTTGTATAAATATATATGTTAAAGAAATTGCTTTTCCATTGGATTTTAAAATTCATCATTTTTTACTTTGTTTCAGTCGTTTTATATATCCAGCTTTAATAACACTAATAATATCTACCATGACATTTCCACTTGGTCTTGGTCAATTCATGGCAGCTGAGGTGAGATTTTGTTTCTTTAATGCTTATAAATATATGTTCTTAAAAATTAAGAATCACATCAAATTTTTCTGAAAATTTAAATTTTAGAATTTTTTGGATCCGTTTTCAAAATAATATAAATCTGGATGTTTTTTACAACTTCAGCTTTGTATAAACAAAAAAAAATTTTGTTTTATGTAAAACAAGAGAAAAAATTTTATATAAAATTTCCAAAATCTTATTATGAAATTTATTTATTAATTTTCACTGATTCTTTTTAAAATATTGTTAAAATATTTTTTGAAACTTTAAATTTGAATTTCAGCTTTTTACTATCACAATTATTTTTCTCATCTGATAATTTGAATATAGAAATCTTTTGTTTTATTTTTGTTAGCTTAGTTCATAATTTCTGAGTAATATAGTAAAAATAAATTTATTTTACAAAGAATATGGAAAGTTTTTAGTCAATAAGTAATATTTTCTTTCACTTTATGCCTTCACATATCAATATTTAATTTAATTGTAGTTAATTAGAAACTATATTAAATTTGTTGTTAATGTCTAAATATTATGTTTTGCATGGAGGAACAATTCAATGGCAAAAAAAAAAAAAAAAAAAAAAAAAATAGTTTTCAGATAAAAGTTTTCAACATAACCCAGGATAGGAAGTGAAAGTATGTACACACAGACAAATTTAGGATTAAAATTATTATAAAATGCATTACAATGTATTTCCCTATAGTTAATAATATCATGTGATCCTCAAGTTATTCAAAACTAAACTTTTGTGTTCACTTTTATTATAGAATAAGTGTTGTAATAGGAATAAACTAAGAAACTTTATAAATCAAAAATTAAACAAAATATTGAATTTAAAGAAACATGTGTTTTGAAAAATCCAAATTTTCTTTTTATTCATGATGGAAAAATTATTTAGCTTAGATAACCCGATTTGTTGGTTTTATTTTTATTGATTCTGTCTTAAATAGTCTGATATTTTCAATATTGTAATTAATTCAAATTGCATTTGATTTATGAATATGGTAATTTAGTTTGCAGATGCAATTTTAATGAGTCCCTTAATTTTTTTCTAACTAAAAGTTGTTAAAATATTATGAATTTTTTATCTTTAAAATTTCGATTGATATTATTTCATCATTCATCGACTGAATGTTCTCCATGTAACATGACATATTGATGAATTTGAAAGTAGTATTCATGTGATGGTTGAGATTTGCTTACTCAACATTAATTACTGAAAAATCTGCTTGGTAGTTAAGATAATGAAAATTTAGTTGAGTGGAGAACATAAATGCAGATTTAATCTTTGTATATTCTAATAAGTAGAAAAAACACTATCCTTAAATATTATAAGATTTATAAAATAATCATATTAATTTTATCTGGTTTACAAGACTGTATGACTTATTCTAATAATTACTTGTTGGCATTTTTATTATAATATAGTATTTTTAAGTTAAAATAAGTGTTAGATATTAAAATTATAATTATTTTTTTATATTGCACATAATATTTTTCATTACATACATATGCACACTTCAACTAATGCATATTTAAAAAAATTGCTTTTATTACAATAAAATGAAATGGATTGCTATTTCTGGGATTACTTTCCTTGAAGCTCAGTAAAATTATCATGTTAGGTTAGATTTAATTTGAGTAATGCTCCATACTCACAGTCATTTATTTTTAGCTTACAACACATGAATCTATGAATGAATTATTCAGCAATGTGACATGGTCAAATCATCACTTAGAAGTAGATGAAGCAATCATTGTCAGCCACTGGACTACCAAGTATACAAATATATTTGTAAATTTAGTTGTGTTCATCATTATAACAGTGAGTTGTGTGTTATTATAATTTTTTGATATTTTAATTATTGATTTCTTTATAGAAAAATATTTTATTTTTTCGAAATCTGTTACTTTTTTGTCTTTGTTATATCTTTAATATTTATTGTTTCATTTACATAAATTATGTGAAATATACTAACATTTTATAAGCCCAAAAAATTTCTATTATTTACTTCTAATCCATTATCAATCAGACAATCAAGGCCCATTTTATTTATATATAAATATATAAAAGAAATTTTTTATAAATAGATTTAATGTTAAGTTTTCAATATTACAATGCGATGTTTTCTGTAAAAGTGTAATCATTTTGTGTTTTTATAATTTTTCTTTTCAATTGTCACATTTATTTATCTGCTTATTTGTTTCCCTATTAAAAAAGGAACAAAGTGATATATTTGAATATTGTATATTTTTTGCTCTGAAATATTTATTTATTTTTTTTGCATAATATATACATGCATTACATGAGCAAAAATGAAGAAAAATATTTTTCAGATTTTCCTTCATTTTTGCTCACTGTGTTGAAAATTTTCACTTATAAATTCCTGATTTATGTTATATTTACCGATTAGCTTTCTGTGTATATCTAATTCAAGTTTTTCTTTTGTTTTTCTATAATTAATTGCATTAAAAGACATAATATGAATGCCATTCAAAATTGTCCTATGATGCAGTTTTCTTGCAAGTTATATCTATTTAATTGCATTTTAAATCATGATAAGTTATTTTAAATTTTTTATAAAACAATTATTTTATATCGAATTGCCTATGCTATATTTTGGATCATTTTTAAATATAATGAATACCTATTTGTTATATTTACAGTTCTTAACCACCACTTTAGCTGCAACATTACCTGTTCCATCTGGATTATTTATTCCAGTGTTTAAAATGGGTAAGTAATGATTACTTTTCATGAATATTGAATGCTTAATATAACAAGTTAGTGTACAATATTCATTAGCTGCTCACTCAAAATTCCATAGATTACGTTATTATATGCTTGCTATCTTTAA